>JAGSMR010000015.1:14592500-14815000 GCA_029286605.1 Sericinus montela
CGTATCGTACCCGTTACGAGTGTCATATCCATTTGCGTTTTGAGTTTGCATGAACCGTGTTGTAATGTTGTGCGGCTAGGAGCCGACGGCTGCGTGTCACACACCGACGGCTGCGACAACACAGGTACAACTTTACTCGCTTTAACACAAGCCCTAGTTCAATATGTATAGTCCACCTCGTCGATTTCGACGACGGCGACCCTAAACTATTGGAACATTTTTTTTTAATATTTATATTGGAAATATATTAACTATTTTCTTTTATGAGCCCTGATATGGCTAGCAAGACCAAATTTAGTTTTAAAAACCCTATCGCATGTGTGACAGTAGAGCTGACCCTGCAAGTTCAATATGACCCCAGTAGTAAACGCAACGTGTACACCGCACGTTTCGATGTACACTGCGTTTCGTATGTGTAACGTATCACGTACCGTGTCTAGCCGGTGCGCGATACGTGACTGCGTGTTACATGAATGCGTGTGGTGTTACGAATTTGAAGTAAAACAATGTAGACTTGCTTAAGTAATGTTTTATTTTTGCGTCATTCTGTAAGTTTCTACTCGCGAAGGCCGACATCGAGAGATTCCTACAACTTTTAAACATCTTTTGTTGGATGTGTAATATTATGGCTGGTTATTTTCAGCATCTCTGAAAAAAAAAAAACATTACAGACTTTTATTTTTTGGTTCATTATCTTTTAAGTTACATTTCAGCAAAAATTACTTATTATTCTTATCTAGGATTCTTCTTCTGATTAGTTAATTAAAAAAAAAATAGTAAACAATTTTTTAAAGCCTAATTTAAACTTTAAATATCATAAAAATATTTAAAACAGCACGTTTATTTCTAAAAATTACCTGAATTTAATAATTTTTAAATAACAATTTGCACGTGCATGTAGGTAGTGTCTACATGAATCGTAGTTTATGAAACTCAGTGACCAATGTTTGTTGCAGTCAATTGTTCCATATTTGGACGCAAGAAGAAACAATCGAAGGACAAATATTTGGCGAAACACAACGCTGTATTCGACCAACTAGATGTGGTCACCTACGAAGAAGTAGTTAAGCTGCCTTGTAAGTTCATGCGTTTATTAATACTTTTGAACATAGATTCGTAAAGATTATATACTTTACCTTATACCTAACTTTATACTTACCTTACTTTTTTCGTTTATAAAATAACAAAAACATGACGTGCAACCATTTCTCAGATGCTTAAAAATTCATTAAAATGCATATTTGTTGCAGGTTTATCTACTCTTACTCTTGAAGTTTGAAATTAATAATTGCAAATTTTTGTTAAAAGTCACGATAACCAAGTGATTACGTGGTCGGAATTGCGAGTCAAGAGACCCGAGTTCGATCCCCAGGTGGCAGGCTTGTACCGATGGGTTTTTCAAAAACTTATGTTCGAATTATATCGTTGGCTTGGGCATAAGACAGTGTCGGGCTCACCACCTGTCACGTTGTTCCGAAAATATTTTCGATGGAAAGTGGGTCAAAGGGACCTAATTGTCTAGACTACACCTCTACTCCTGTATTGCGTGAAGATATTTATTTTGTTTATTTAATTTTTTATTCTAGTAAGCACCCAACTTTTTTTATAGTTGCAGTGAAAGTGAAACCGTAGACTAGTGAATACTAAAAGGTAATGTCTGTTTCAGCTTTCCAAAGGAAAACTATAGTGCTGTTGGGAGCTCACGGCGTCGGCAGGCGGCACATAAAGAACACTCTGATAGCGCGTCATCCCGACCAGTACGCGTATCCTATACCTCGTAAGTTTCACTCCCTCCTGGCATTGTGCTTTATGTAACATGGGACTCTTTATACTTATCTATATTTAAAGTTATCGCTTTTGTTGAAGATCGAATGCTGTTTTGCACTTAGGCGGTCTTTTCCTAACTCTTTTGAATATTATCCGCAAAATATTCTCACTTGCGCTGTGTAAATAAATAAATAAAAACACATAGGGACAACATCATTTTGTAACGTTGTACATCATATTTTCATATCAAAGTAAGTAGATAAGGCACTTGTATTATAGAATCGGAAACCACAAACTCCCAAATCCGACACAATGTGGAAAAGAGGTTTTATACATTTACTGTGCGGTAATCCAACCAGGAACCTCGGAGTTCGCGTGTCCACAGCGGTCTACTATTTACTATACTTATGATGTAACTCATAAATTTAAACATAAATAATTACGACCTGAAAAACTACATTGCAGAACATACAAACAAGAATTGTTGTTGGAGAGACCGCTCTCAATTCTATGCCAGAATCGCCACGGATAAGCGATTACAATAGCAGACACCGTACGCCTTAGACGCTCGAGTCATTCAGCGATCTGCTGAATTTTGGTTTGCTCATTTTCGAAATGATTATGCCGAGATTTGTCGGAAAATTATTTTAAAAAACATTTTCATCTGTCGTCGTGGATAATATTTTTAATATGTAATGCATGCACATACATATATGTATGCGTAATGTATGGGTATAGATGTATATGTATGCACATACATGTACTTCTATAACCGTATAATTTGTTAATGTTTATAACCAAATAATGTGTATGTGTGTGTGAAATAGTGTTATTTATATAGTTGATTATTAATATATATTATTGATACTGTCCACTTTTTCAAAACTAACAAGTTCCCGAACTTTTCTTCAGATACTACCCGTCCTCCGAGGCCTGACGAGGAAAACGGGAGACACTACTACTTTGTAACTCACGAGGAAATGATGGCTGATATAGCCGCCAACGAGTACTTAGAATACGGTAAGTTGTCTATGGTCATAGTTTTTGTGATTGATTTATTTTTCTACCCTTCCTTATACCTTATGGAATGAAATTCATAATGTATATCCTTATGGTTCGTATCATATATATCTTATCAAAACTCTTGTATTACATTTCCTTATATCGAATACATATAAAGTGATGTGTACATATTTGGTGAGAAACATTACTAGTGCGATTGTACCGTCCAACCTTTCACCAAGCCTCCTTTTTTGCTTTATACTTATTGGGCGAAACTATTGGGAGAAATGCAAGCCGGCGATTTCTAGACACCTCAAAGTTAGATCCACATTAGGTGGATATCATTACCAAGGAATAAAAGAGATTCGCGAGCGATTGATGTATAGAGAGAATCAGTTCCATCTATATGTACAGAACGGATTCCAATAATGGACTTTATTTCCCTGGGGTAGGCAGAGATCTAGACAACGAGAACCTTTCGACGTGACGAGAACTTTCCGCTTTAGTATTGATAAGTCGAGTACAAATCGCAAGTTAATATTCCAGGCACGCACGAAGACGCGATGTACGGCACGAAGCTGGAGACGATCCGGCGCATCCACGCGGAGCGGCGCGTCGCGATCCTCGACGTGGAGCCGCAGGCGCTGAAGGTGCTGCGCTCCGCGGAGTTCGCGCCGTACGTCGTGTTCGTCGCCGCGCCGCCGCTCAACAACGTGGCCGACGTGAGTCGACACTATCCTATCTGCATACAACCTGTACGCGCACAGCTATGTCGTGTTCGTGGCCGCGCCGCCGCTCAACAACGTGGCCGACGTGAGTCGACACTGTCCCATCTGCACACACCCTGTACGCGCACAGCTGTGTCGTGTTCGTGGCCGTGCCGCCGCTCAACAACGTGGCCGACGTGAGTCGACACTGTCCCATCCGCGCACACCCTGTACGCGCACAGCTATGTCGTGTTCGTGGCCGCGCCGCCGCTCAACAACGTGGCCGACGTGAGTCGACACTGTCCCATCCGCGCACACCCTGTACGTGCACAGCTATGTCGTGTTCGTGGCCGCGCCGCCGCTCAACAACGTGGCCGATGTGAGTCAACACTATCCTATCTGCATACACCCTGTACGCACAGCTACGTCGTGTTGGTGGCCGCGCCGCCGCTCAACAACGTGGCCGATGTGAGTCAACACTATCCTATCTGCATACACCCTGTACGCACAGCTATATCGTGTTCGTGGCCGCGCCGCTCAACAACGTGGCCGATGTGAGTCAACAATATCCTATCTGCATACACCCTGTACGCACAGCTATATCGTGTTCGTGGCCGCGCCGCCGCTCAACAACGTGGCCGATGTGAGTCAACAATATCCTATCTGCATACACCATGTACGCACAGCTATATCGTGTTTGTGGCCGCGCCGCCGCTCAACAACGTGGCCGAGTCAACACGCTGTACGCACCGCTACGTAATACCTTGAAAACCCGTGTTCACAAACCTCGAATTGAATACCGGTTTCGAGCTCGCCAAATTTACTTGCAGGCTGTACTAATGATGTTCAGGCTTCTTCATCTAACTGCTTATGATGTTATAATGAGAAATAAGATAAATATATCTTCACCCATACAGCAGTCCCCACCTTAAACCTTTACGCTGTTGAACTACATACATACATACATTCACGCCTCTTTTGCCGTAGGGGTAGGCAGAGACCACTTCTTTCCACTTGCTACGATCTTTACATACTTGTTTCGCTTCGTCCACTTTCATTATTCCCTTCATACATTCTCTTCGATTTAGGGTACTCTTGACCTGACCTTTTTTCAGGACCTCCCTGATTTGGTTACGAAACGTCCGCCTAGGTCTTCCCCTTCCTACTCTTCCATTCACACTCGACTTAAAAATAATAATAAATATCTTCACGCAATTCCCAATACAGGGGTAGACAGAGGTCTATTCTAGACAATTAAGTCCCTTCCACCGAAGATATTTTCGGGACAACGTGACAGGTGGCGAGCCCGTCGCCGCCTTTTTGTTCAAGCCAACTATATAATTCGTACATAAAACCCATTGGTACGAGCCCGCCACTTGGGTATCGCACTCGAAACTCCGACCACCGAACCACTCGGCTATCGTGACTCATACACACTCGCCTCACATTTATATAAACAGTATTTAAAGTCGATTGTATCACTGCCATTTAAACGAACGCCCGTCCCGCCATTCAGTACGACGGGTCGCTTGAGGTGCTGGTGCGCGAGTCCGATCAGCTGCGGCGCACGTACGGCCACCACTTCGACCTGTGCATAGTCAACAACGACATAGACGACACGCTCGCGCAGCTCGAGTCGGCCCTGGCGCGCCTGCGCACCGCGCCGCAGTGGGTGCCCGTCGCCTGGGTCTATTGACGGAACGATCGCTACCTGTAGAACGCGTTGCACTGTCGACTTTATTGTTAATGGCCATAGAGCTCAGTTTGGTTTGTGTTCGTCTTTGACTTGTTACGTTTTCGTTTTGAAACGTTTTCGAGTTTTGTTTTTTTTTTTTTGTTTTCGTTCGGAGTTTCCCGCTCGTCTATGTTGACTTGACGCAATTCATGAAGCTGCGTTTTAGATTGAATGCGTTTTCTCGAAACTTCGATTGTTGTTTGACTTGATTTAATCTATTTGTTAACTTTATTGAACGTTTATTTTATATAGTTGTTGTTATTGTTAAATAATGTGTTTATTTTAAATATAATTGCGTCTCTGTTGATGAAATAATTTGCAATAATTTTCATTTTTTGTGTTCCTTTTATGACATTAATATTTAACGTTCGGTACATGGGAAAGGAATGTATTTGATTCACATATCATTTGTAAGCGAATGAATGACTTGACTACGATTGGCAATATAATATTCGAATGACAAAATATAATTTAAAAAAATTTCAAATTGTTATGGTACCTGATTTATTGTAATGTTGCCATAACGGAAATGTATTAGTAGTCTATCTATGTCTTTGGTATAAATGCTAAAGACACAAATCGATCAACAGAAACGCGATTAATACATTTAGTTTTATGACTACATACTTATAATTATTTATTATTATCTTGTTATTATCTATTAAAAAATTAAGTCAAATACCTTTTAGTGAGTTAATTAAAACTCAATTCAAAGGTATTCGGAAGCTCAAAATTTTTTTCTTTATAATATAGTAGAAAGTGTAGGGTATCTTATAAAAATGTCTATTTGAACTTTACAAATACGATGTCTTCATAAAATTTAACATCTGTGACTTTTCCTATAACTAGAATATTCGATTGTCTATTGAGTACTTACCTATTTACAATCTAGCACTTAAAATTAAAATTTAAAAAAAACATGCACACGTTTGATTGTAATTCATTATTTTGTCGTTTTTCGCAAGAGGATATAGGTAGCTGACCGTCAAATAATAAAACTAATGTAATATTTTAAAACAAGAAAGTAAAAACACATTTTAGACTATTCAACCTTGCGAGAAATTTTCCATTAAAATATTTACGTGTTAACAAATCGCTAATATAAAATATGTATAAATTTTACAAATAACCGTGACAGGTTCAAATCATTAAGTCAATAAGAAAAACATGCATGAAGATTACATATACATATATATGTATGTTTTATTTGCATTGAATTTGCACGTTTATAATATGCAAGTACAGTTTCTAACAGCATTCTGTAATCATAAACAAATCAGTTTATTTATTAAAATGGCGGCGGTTTTTATGGATGACTCGAAGAACAAATCGTAAAAAAGATATGTTAAATAATATCCGCGCGTGTCCTCAGAGGAATCATAAAAAATGTTGACGCGAGGACTTAGTGCCGTGTTTTAGATTATATTACATTATTATCGATATTAATTAGTTATAAAACTGATCTATGAGGGCGGAAGGACAAAGAACTAACTGATTTAAGGTATCACAATAATTAATGAACAGTTATATGATGATGCCAATTATAAAAAAAACTTTTGTCATTGCCCATACGCAATTTAGTTTTTACTATTCATATTTTTGTATATATTTTTTTGAGTTCAATACACGAAATAATATGGCGCATAGCAGCCACCGATTCCTCTTTGCTGAGGACTATATTTATAGCTAATAATAAGTAATATGTACTATAAAAATGAAAACAAACTGTGTTTATAAAAATTGTTACAGCATGATAAAACTAACTAAGTACGGTCAAACATTTTTTAACTTAAATTTCATTTCAATATTTCATTGAACTATGGTGGTACTATTTATTACATTACCTATGTATTTAATAGTACTTTAGATGGAAAAAAGACATTGATATTTGCATTATGAAAATACTAGAATGCTGTACGTAAGCTATCTTAAACGCGCTAATTTGAAAATTAATCGAATATTTCATTATTATTAATGTTGGTTTTGGTATACACCTAGATTTAATAAAATCCTGTACGGGACAAGAATCATTAAGATATTCCATCAACAAATGATCATACTACTTGTTGGTAGAATAAAATTAAAAATTAAAAAAATTGCTTAAAAAAACCTGGAAAGTGAGTTTATAATTATTTATCAAGTAAAATTATTTCCATCCTTCTTTCTTCATTTTATTCCATAAACAGTAGAGTTTATATTTTTTTTAATTATTCATCATAAACTAAAATATAGGAATCACACGAATTATTAGGTTTGACTGAAGTTTTCCATTTAAGTACAAGTCTTAAAAGACAAAAAAGCTTCGTTATGTTCACTTAAACGATCAAATAATTTAGGTAATTGTGATAATGTTTTCAATCTTTGTGTTGCTACCCATAAAATATAATATGTACATTTTTTTCAAATAGCTTGCATAAAATGATTTGGTACATGACCGCTCAATACTATTTGTGCCAAAAATTAATTGTGAAAATTTTCCCTTATACGGTTTCTAACATCACGAATCGAAGCACCTTTAAGTAATTTTTGAATCGTGTACATACATATACATTAGTAGGTAATTTACAAAAAAAAATGGTATTCACTAGGGATGTACCGTAGTTCGAAGTGTCTACTTCAAAATATAAGAATAAGATTTCGTCTATTGTAAGTACCTAATATCGATAGTACGCGTCCATAGAAACACAGATGCAAAATCTGTGTGTGAAAAAAGAGTTTCCTTCTTTTTCTATTATATTACGATGTTACAGACAAGTGATTGTTTCAATCGGAACCAGAGTTTGATTCGATTTCGCTAACAGTTATATGTTTTTCGGAAAGTTTTAATAATTTTTATTAATATTATATATTGCATTTACTAATATTGCTGACTTGTATGCTGTTGGCAGATTGAAAGCACTGTTTGTCGATATTATTAAATACTCTAGAAGCATTGGGAGTACGGTCATAAAATATTATTTTTATTATATTCCATTTGATATCACAAATTACATGCATAGCAACGGCGTGATATACGGACCCTAGACGGTTTTGAGGTCGCAGGAATGATATCTTTATCTAGGTTCAAACAAAAATAAATCATTGTGTTTAATTTACTTTTCAGTACCTGATTGATTAGTATTTATTTTCAATGTGAACGGAAAGAGCTATGACAAACAAAGAATGTTGAACGTTTCAATCGAGGAATAATTATTTATATGATGTGCCATGTCATCTGTGTTTCTAAATGGGACAATGGTCTATTGAATAATATTTCACAGGTTTAGAATTCACAGGGTTGCAAGGATCACTGTAGTATCCCATTTAGAGTTTGTTGAACAGTTCTAACAAAAATTTGTTGGGAAATAATAATAAAATTATTATTCAATTGATATTTTGGTGCACTGCACGTTAATATTGTGGCAAAATTTTTAATTAAACGTATTAATTTTCCTCGCCGAATGATTTTTTTTTCAACTAACAATATTATTTTGATTATTTCCTCTACCTTTATCTGATTAACTCTCCACTAGGCGGCAAACATAATGTAGCTATAATAATTCGCAAATGTCTATGAGCAGTGAGTAAAATAAATTGTTTGACAATAAAAGGGTTCAGTTGGAGCTATTTTTGTGTATTAATACCAACGAATTGCTAGAGATGTCCAGTAGGTGATTTAATTTTATAATGTAATAACTCAAAATGCGGAATGTATTTTAAGAATAATTATTTATTGCCTTTTTGCAGTCGCCTTTTGGATTAATCACTTTAGCCAACTTCATGTGCATGCTCTATGGTATTCCTGTACAGATAATACGAGTAGTTGAATTTTACTCTATAATTATCACTATTTCAATGTATTAAAATAAAGTACGTTTAATATTTAGAATAAGAGTTCATATAAGTATTTATCTAACCCTTATTTGAATTTCATTTTAAAATATTTATTATAAATTTTTACAAAATACATTGCTCACAAATAGGAGTATCCATTTAGTTTTACTTTTTAATCGATTTTGAAATTTTAAGGACATAATTTGAATTTGGAAATTTTATTATAAAATGTGTTATGTATTATAGTTTTATTTGTGTTTACAAAAAAAGTAAACACTTTTAAATAATAATATATACACAAAAATAAATTTATCTCTCGGTGTAGGCAATGTTTAATGTTAATTTGTACGACAAATTTTTGCCTTACGTAATGCCATATATAAAATTTATTTTTTACAGTTTGTGACTAGTTGTTGTTTACAAACAATGATTTAATTTAGTTAAGATTATAAAAATCTTAAATTTAATTATGAGAATAGTATTTTGAAAATGTAACGGTTGTTTGAGAGTAGCAAATCTTTTATGAATTTATGAAAACATTTTTATTATTTTTAGTTTAATTTTTTTGTAAATCATACATTCCACATAGCATAATATTGTACTCTTCTTCGATTATTATTAACAAACTCATGAAAATAAATAAAAAATCTACTAATTTATCACTTTAATATTTGCAATTGAAATGGTAATATTGTTATTAAATAAATACATTAATTATTTATTGCAAATAGCGTCTATTGTTTATTACGAGATGAGATTATTTTAAATCATGAAATTGTTACTTTAAAATTTTACATGCAATGTGCATATTTTAATATATTTAATATATATATATATATATATATATATATATATATATATATATATATATATATATATATATATATATATATATATATATATATATATATATATATATATATATATATATATATATATATATATATATATATATATATATATATATATATATATATATATATATATATATATATATATATATATATATATATATATATATATATATATATATATATATATATTCTTTTCAAAAAGTGTTCGCGCTTCTCGTATATGGATGAGTGTTTAGAAAGTCTATCTTATTAAATTAATCAATTTATAAATATAAGTAACTGAGACTATTTTGAATGTTATTCATCACAAAACTTTAAAAAAAAAAAGAATTAACCCTCGACATTCCATTAACGCTTGTTTATTTATCAAATTTTCAGTTCTTTGTTATTCAATGTTATTTTATATTATAAAACATTAACATCAATACAATGTTTGACAAATTTGATGTAATTTTAATCTAGGCAAGTTATGCTATTTATTTATAATAGTTTGTACTTATAGTTTTCATATTTAAAATAATTAGTAAATAATTTAGAATTTATTTTAACTTTGGTTGTTACAGTGTTCTTATAGAAATATTAAAACTAAAAGAAAGTGACTAGGAAATATAATATTCCAATTCATCGTGTAAGACATTTGAAAGTCACTCGAAATAGGACGATGTTGATAAATTGCAATAAATAGTTACCTATTAATTTTTAACTGAACAATAGTGTGTAATATCTAACCTACTAAATTGTAAAAATAGTTCTGTCGAAGTCAGAATCATGAGACTATTGACCAACAATAAATTAATACCAAAATTGCATTGTCTGGTTCAAATATGTATCACTTCAGGGTGTTGGTAAATCAATACCACTTAGTCATCAATTCTGATGGGACAGATATTTCAATACCAACTTAAGACGACTGAAGTAAATATCTTATAATAACTGTTAAAAAATGAATAAAAATAAATCGCACAAAATGATAAACTTGTTTTATTACAATTCACCCTTCCGATCGTAAAATTTTAAATTTGTCGTTTCTGGAGAACGTTAGAATTGCATAATTTTGGAACTAATTATACAAATAGAAAAATTTGCTACTGGAATTATGCAAATAAAATCTAAAACGTGTAACAGGTAAATAGAACTGACTTACGGGAAGAAGAGAATAGTAAAAAACAGCTATTTTTTTATTTATATAAAAATAGAACTTTGTAATACTATAAGTTTGATAACTTTTTTATATATACTAAGGAAAATATAAAGTCACCATAGTCGAGTGGTTGGGTGATCCGAATTCGATCCTCCAGGCTTTTACCAATGTTTTGTTTTTTTCAAAGAATTACGTACGGTTTATATCATTGGCTTGGACATAAAGACGGTATAGACAGTATACGCCCACTGAAAACCAGCGCTGTAGTCTCAGTTACACTATAGCATTAACCAGAGTGTGGTATGTTTGTCAATCCCATCAAGTCAATCGCTATAACACTAGAAAGGGCACCGCTAAATGTCTCATGAACTCATCATTATTTATATTGTTGTTTTTAACTTTTTTTGCGTAATGAAATTCATGCTGGCTGCGATGTTCTATTTTGTATGTGGCGTATTTGTTCAATATATGTTTCTTTCTTTCAAAAAATGTCTTCGCCGGAAGGTGGGTCGAAGGGACACAACGGTCTTGACCTCTGTCTACCCCTATATTCGGTGTGGCGGGAACATATTTTTATATACATATACACATATATATGTGACTATTAAATATTACACCCGTTTTGCTCGAACCTATACTGGAATTCTGAGTAGTTCGATCATTAGAGACACGCCACAGTATTAAATTATTTTCCAAAACGATGGAATATATGTAAGGTTTTACAAAATCTCCTATCGCTTAGATCGCCTTACAGAGTTATATAGTGAAACAATTTGTGACTTTATCTCAAAAACGATGGCTCCTTTGTGGGCCTCATTGCACAAAATAGCATAACCTATAAGTTAAAATATTATTACAACAAAAACAATATTATATTAGTCTAAATACTACTTTCTATAGAAATGTTAGGAATTATTTACAATATATATTATGCCAATTTGGCACTTATAGACTTGCTTTTATAGGGTTTTTGAGTATGCTTTAGAAAGGAAAGGTTTGTTAGGAAATATTTACAATATTTATTACTCCAGATTGCCAAATAGGTGCTTTTATAGAGTATGTTTTTTAAAAAAAAGTTAAATGTAAGGACATTTATTGTATTCATAGGACGTAAAGGGAAAAGAAAAATAAAACGACAATTTTGATTCGATTTTTTGTTTTAGTAGGCAAAATTATTTTTGTGGTGAAAATTGATTAAATGAAATCCAGAATATCACTTTTTCAGATCTGTTTATTATTTTTGAACTTATTATTTATATTATTACTTAACTTATTATTTATATTATACTTATATTATATGAAGTAGAGAATTTATTATTTAAAATTATTAGAACGTCTAATTAATACTAGTAAAATATCGACGACTAAAATAAATAATAATAATAATAGGCGACTAGTAAAATATCTGGATCGTATGAATATTATCTCACCTCAACAGTTTGGGTTTCGTAAAAATAAATCGGCTACTGACGCAGTTCACGAAATTACCAAGTTTATTGTAGAGAAGTCCTTACTGTTTTTCTGGACCTCACTAAGGCCTTTGATACCGTTCCCATTAACATCCTTTTATTGAAACTTGAGAAGATCAGTCAGAGGCTCTCAACTTGAATTATTCCGAAGCTATCTTCTTGACAGAACCCGGTTGATAAATATAGGCAACTATAAAAGTGCAGAACTTCCTATATCCTACGGCGTGCCACAAGGTAGCATTCTCGGGCCAACCCTATTTTTAATATTTATTAACGATCTTTGCAATCTTAATATTCCAAATTCAAAAATAATCTCATATGCAGATGACACTGCTCTTACATTCTTCGCAAATTCTTGGTCTGAACTTCAAAAAATAACACAAGATGGCTTCCATGTACGAATGTCTTAGAGAACATATTCTTACATTAAATACCGAAAAAACAAAGTTTATTACATTTTCTATTAGCTCAGTATCCCAACCAAAAACCCCAATAAATTTATTTGCTCACTCCTGTAACAATGATATACAAAGCATTTGCACTTGTCCTCCCATTAATTGTGTTGATACGCTAAAATATTTCGGTATTGTTTTAGATCGAAATTTAAGCTACAATGAATTAATGAATGAATGATGAATTAACAGGCAGAGTCCGTAAATTAATATATTTATTTAAATCACTTCGCTACGTTGCCGACCAAAGTGTCATACGCAGCGTGTACCATGCACTCTGCACCTCTATTATATCGTACTCCATTTCCTGTTGGGGTGATGCAGCCAAAACTGTTTTGAAGCCGCTAGAAATTGCACACAGAGACATATTAAAAATTATTACTTTTAAATCAATTTTATATCCAACAAATGAACTCTATAAAAATTATAATGTACTTAATGTAAGACAATTATTCATTTTACATACAGTAATGTTACAACACCGTAATACCATATACATTAAATTAACTAAACGTAGGAAGGATAAAATCTGTAGTATTCTGATAGTTAACTCCAACTTTGCAAAAAGATTTTTTACGTACCTCGGTCCTTTTCTGTATAATAAAATCAACCACGACACTAACATTTATGATATGTGTTACTTTAAAAGCAAAAATGCTGTATACACTTTCCTTCTCAGCAAAACATACGAAGAAACAGAACAATACTTATTAACACGCACGCAAAACCAGACACATCCAAAAGTGACATCTTACATACACTATTTGATACACGCATACATCTAAACGTAGTCAGTCGCACATGTTCACAAACTCCAAACATATAAACACCTTAACCACTCACTGTGGCACATAAGTAGACCTTATTTTAAGTAACTTCTATGCACGTCTATGCACGTGATTTGCACTCTGCTATGTTCTTTGTTAGATTTTAACTGTAGTACTAACGCAAAAGAAACAATTTTATACATACTATAAGGGGGCAGGGGACTGTAGCTCCTTAATACAGACTATTACATAGCCTAGCTAGGAGAACAGAACGTCACCCCCACTATTTTTAACCTAAATTTTGTTATATGTTTTTGTTTATGTTTTGTATTTTGTTATATGTTTTGTACTATAAGCTTATTACCAATAAAGTTATTATTATAAAAAAAACATAAAAATATTTGTTTTCAAATTTCTATTTTGAAATACGTTGAAATTAGTAATACTTACATGAGTATAATATATATTACATAATGTATATATAACATAATGTTCATAATGAAATATTAACATATAGTATATATAACATAATGAAACATTTCGTGCCGCTAAAGCGGATCGGAGTAACATTTCTTAACATTTGCATAGCAGTACAGTGTAACATTAAATTATATGAAAGACCGTAATTTAAAAAAATAAGTGAAAGAGTAAAGTAAGAGTTAGTAGTAAGTAAAGAGTAGAGTAAGTGTTTTAAAATTAAGTGATATCTGCGGATATATCCGATTGCCTTATTTATCGGACATAAGGTAGAACCGCAAAAAGTGCAGCACGTAACCCTTGCGAGACCGTGGCTATAACCCGATCAACTTAACCGACATTTGCAATTAACAAAAGACGACGCAGGGCTGTGACAATAGTAAAATTAAAAAAAAAACTAAAACCTGGGTCCGTTTCCAACCCGAATATGCAGAGTCTGTTTGGAATCCATATTATAGTAAGTCACGTTATGCCAGTTATTTTAAGTAATTATAAGTCAGTTTTTCGCGCTGTGTGCACTGTAAATGTAAAATACATTGCTCCAATCCCAATGTAAGATGCTAAAGCACTTGAGGTATGGGAATCGGAAGCAACGAAGGCACCACTAACACCCAAACCCGAGAAAATGCAGAAAAAGTGTTTTTTCTACATTGACCTCAAACCGGGAAGAACCTCGTGATGGAGACACCTTGAAAACCGGTGTTTACGCCACTCGTCCAAAGAGATCGTCAAATATGATCGAATACTTGATTAATATAATATTTTAAAGCTTAAACTAAGTCGTACACAAATTGACAATGTTACTCGACGATCTGTGACACAATAGATACGATTGTATGAAGTTAATAAATTACATAATAATGTGTTAACAGTTTGCATCTAACAGAAGTCCCACCAATTCCAATAAAAGGATCTAATTACTGCATTGTTAAAGTTATAATAATATAGATACTTGTACCAAAACTTATCACTAAAAAATTACTTCAATAGCACCTACTTTACTGTTAATTGTTAGTCATAGATAATTATCTGAAGTAAACTGGTAGTACTGGTAAGCGATGTTGGTGGCACAATTTAGGTGCCATTATTTGTTATTTGTTTTTTTCGCCATTAATAATAATATTGTGTCATTGTTTGTTTATCCATTAAATAAAAGAAGTATAATGATTAGGCTATAAAGCGTTTATGATAAGACTATAAAGCGACTTAATACAGGGGTAGGTATTGAGAATTGCGTGAAGACAGTTATTTATTTATTTTATAATTACATAAGCAAAGTGTGGAGGGCCGCTCGCCAGGTTTCTGTATATAAAAGTATAAGTATTACTTTAACGAGTATTTATGTATAAACTATACACATATATTTTGAAATAAAATAAGAATAGTGATAATATTTTCTTTCATCCAAAGTCGCAACTATGGTATGTGAGACTGCCCAGCCATGGCCTAAATAAAAATGTATATAGATACCAGGCCATAAACTCAAAAAAAAAAACTGTCCAGCCATGAATAACCATAGATAATAAATATATAATTGTCATTAACATACTGTACCCTTGGTTCGGTAGCGTCAGTGTCAAGTGACATCCCGTCTGACAGGTTATTTTGTGTTGATTGTTTATGTTTTCGTGATAATATTATGTCTATAAATAACATTATTTAATATAATTTTAATCTGGATTGTTAGTATTGATACTATCAGTGTAATACATATTTTGTATAAAAAACTTTTTGTCTGAAATGGCGGCAAGAGAACGCCGATCTAATGCTGGAAATCGCATGGCGAAGTTGCTAGACGAAGAAGAAGAAGATGATTTCTATAAAACAACTTACGGTGGTTTTGAAGAAATCGAAGAAGATCGGGATTATGTGTCAGTATTTAAAATTACTGTTTTATTATTTTTGGTACGAGGGTTCCTACTAGAAATCGGAACCAAATCTCCTGATTCGAAGTCCGAAGCCGCGGCAACCTCGGTGACTTGTTTATAACTTTAGACTGAATACACTCACAAAAGTGAAAAGTTAGAACTGTTTTATACCTATTCAAAACAGTATATATTTTTTTGAATAACTACTATGATGATTGAAAAATTAAGAGATTGAATCATTAATCCATGATTCAATATTTGAACAGCATGTCCTATGGTTGTGGCGGATAATGTCATGTATTACAGATGTAGATCGAATGAAGAAAATTATTATTAATAATGTGTAACACTTCATATTTGAACAGAGTAACAATCCCTCAATAACAATCCTCCCACAAAGTTTAAATCAAAGTAAACCTGAATAGGCATAACCAAAAATTTTATAATTCTGCTTTTAAATAAATAAATATAAATATCTTCATGCAATTCCCAATACAGGGGTAGACAGAGGTCTAGTCTAGACAGTTAAGTCCCTTTAACCTACCTTCCACTGGAGATATTTTCGGGACAGATGATGAGCACATCGTCGTCTTTATATCCAAGCCAACAATATAATTCTTATATGCATTTTTGAAAAACCCATTGGTACGTGCCTGCCACCTGGGGATTGAACTTGGGACTCTTGACTTGAATTTCCAACCACCTAATAACTTGGCTATCGTGACTTTTTATAAGTCATTATATTATATTTATAAAGTTGCTCAGCATGCTATGGTTAGAACTATGCTTGGTGTTTCTCTGCCTGATAGAATCCTTAATGAAGACATCTGCAGTAGAACCAAGGTAACAAACATAGCTGTAACAATCAGCATGTTGAAGTGGCAATGGGCAACCTCTTGCAGGCAATTGCAGTATAGTATGACCCCCACAAGGTGGAGCGTAACCTGCTTGATGTTGCGGGGGAGTCAATGGATGCAGATGGCTCTCCATAGGACTGCTCCATGTCACAATCTTTGGGGAGGCCTATTTTCAGCAGTGGACTTCTGATAGGCTGTTATGATGATCATAATCATCATATTGGTTTAAATCATGTTACATTTTTAATTTATATAACAGAATCACTATTACTACTACATATGTTGGAACTTAATTAATATGCATAGTATTGATTGTGGTTTGTAACCCTTGGTAAAAAAAAATATTTATTGATGCCAGTGATAACTTATAAATTTAATATATCCCCAATTTCTTCAATTCATTGTAGCATCATCTGTCAACTGCATACTGGCTAGCAAATTTTTTTTTACAGATTTTCTCCCTGTGGAGGTTTAATGTAAACTTAAAAATTTAGCCAAGTAGTTTATTTTTTACTTTGTACATATTGCAATACTCACTGCCTGAACGCTTATAGCTCTGCTCTTGCTCTCAATGGAATTGTAGATGTCTTAATTATAATATTTGTTGTTATTAGAGTTAAATGTTAGTATGTTCAATAAGATTGTTTTTAACTTTGTAGATTTACGCTATTTGTATTTTTTGACTACAATTTTGTTGATCTTTTAGCCAAGAAAAAGAAGCTGAAGATGTTGTAGACTCAGATTTTGATATAGATGAGAATGATGAACCAGTATCGGACCAGGATGATGAAGAGAAACAAAAGAGGAAAGTTAATACTAAAGCCTATAAGGTATCTACATGTCTTACATTTCTTTATTTTATTGTTATTAATTTTGTATTATTATCATTTTCATGCATCTCAAAATGGAGCATACTAATAATTTTATTTATTTACATACATTTTTTATATATTGCATATAAGTCATATAAGTCACGATAGCCGAGTGGTTGGGTGGTCGGAATTTCGAGTCGAGAGACCCGTGTTCGATCCCCAAGTGGCAGGCTCGTACCAATGAGTTTTTCAAAAACTTAGGTACGAATTATATCGTTGGTTTGGACAGAGAGGCGGCGACGGGCTCACCACCTGTCACGTTGTCCCGAAAATATCTTCGGTGGAAGGTGGGTCGTAAGGACTTAATTGTCTAGACTCGACCTCTGTCTACCCCTGTATTGGGAATTGCATATAAAAATACTAATATATAACAAACTAACAAATGATGTATGTACCAGTGAGTGCCACTCACTGTTACATACATCATATGTTTGTTTGTTATGGTGGTATGGCACATACTAAAAAGAGAAAAGGAAACATTTTAATTGATCTAACAAAAGTTTTGACTTATAAAATTTTATATTTTTTTTTGGACTTTTATGCTCTTGTCTGGTTATGTTATGTTAGGCATTTGTTTCTTAAGATTACTATTTGTGTTATATATGCCAAATATTTATAATAACAGATAACTGATAAAAAGGGTTAGATTTTGCATGACTGATTTTCTAAAGACCAATTGTTTTATGCAATGTGTTTTATGTTACAAAGTTGATAGATCTTGTTTGATAAATAATTGATATTTTTTTAGCATTATGATGAATTAAATACTTTTTTTTACCAAATTGATATAACGCAATCAGCACAGCAATGCAAATTAAGATATTAACTTTAACATTTCCTTGGGAATTTAATTGTTTCTAGACTATTTTATACTCCCCCTAACTAATAGCAGACAAAGCCATAGAGCAGCATAATGGGTCTTAGCTAGTAAGATTATATAAACATTTGTTGTTACTCTCAATTACAGGATCCCAATAGAAAGAGAAAAAGTGTGGCAGATAAACAGAAAAAAGTTGCTGTTAAGAGACCAAAAGATTCTAAGCCTAAGGAAGAAATAACACACTTGGAAAAAATTGACAAATCATTTCTTGATGCTTCTTTAGGTTTGTATAATATTTGTATATTTCATGAAAGAGAATTTCTCATTACATTAGAGTGAAAAATTAGTTTTATATGGGAATATTTTAATTAATTTACACCGTTGATGATAGGAAGTGAAAGATGCCTCATTGCTGATTGTTACCTAGAATCTATACCATTCGAACCATGTCTTGGTTATGTGGTTTTGGTGAATGTGCAGTAATTATTACACTGTACTTTAATGGTAGAAGTGGGTAAGAGTGTGATACTGAACCTTTACAAGGCAACTTTTAGGCTGAGAAGTAGAAGAAGAAGACGAGTTTAACATAAAAATTTTAGGTAATTACTGCACTTAATGAATGCCTAGAAAAAAAATTGAAAGAATTAAGCAGATGCTCTGTCAGCATTTACATTTTTGAGTACTTACCATACTAAGACACAACGCTAATTATATATGCTATTATATAGGGACAACATTACATACATTGCTCTAATCCCAATGTCTGAAGCTGAAGCACTTGAGGTATGGGAATTGGAAACAAGGAAGGCACAACAAACACCCACACCCGGGAATATGTAGAAAAAATGGTTTTTCTACATTGACCCGTCTGGGAATCGAACCCAGGACCTCGAGATGCCGACACCTTGAAAACCGGTGCTCACGTCATTCGTCCACGGAAGTCGTCAAATTGTTCTGCTTTATGGTATCTAACCACTCCTAGACAGAGATGAAATCTGATGTATTAATTGGGTATAATTCTACAGAATTGTATATAAACTGCTTCTTGCTGTGTCACACACAGCTCTTCTCCTATCTATGACACTTCAGTACATAAAAGTGTCTCTCTTTAAACTCTTCTCGAGCCGATAATTGTAAGGACTTGTATTAAGAAAGCAAGCAAGTATCAATATCATGCATTTGATATTTGATATCATGAGTAAATATGTCAGCAATATGCAGTATTATAAGCACCATCTTTTGATAGTATCTATTAGATCCGGTCTATGATGAATCTGCACACTATTTTGTAGATGATGGTTCTTCTTAGTCCCTTAGTCAAGTTTTCGTCATCATCATTTAGTGCAGGATACAGACCTCTCTCACAAGACAGGATTTGCCATAATCGCCACGTTTGGCAAGCGGATTGGCGATCGCAGCCTGTCATTGTTCTGCTATTTTGTCTAGGAATTTTCGAGAAGTTTGTCCCGCCATCTGGCACTAGCCAAATTGATTTTTAAAGCTTTTCCTTTAGTCGCTTCTTACCACAACAAGGGAAAGAAAGAATGTGATAATTTCTTACGCCTTAATCAAACGGCATTTCAAGTTTTATTAACTAAAAATTTCAGAGCGGAAGTCTATCAGACAAAGTACAGCGGTGAAATCAGCAGAAACACTGCAGCGGATCAAGATCAGGTCAGAGTTGAAAAAGAAGAAACCGAGGAAGGTAGATGATCGAGTGTTGACACAAGAGGAGCTGCTAGAGGAAGCTCTTATAACAGAAAAGGAAAACCTAAAAAGTCTAGGTATGATTTACAGTATTTTAAATAATTCTATAATTTATTAATTTAGCCGTTTCATTTAATTCCAAAGATATTTACACACAATAAAAAAGAAAGAAATGTTTAAGTTTGAGTTGAATTCATGTTGTAAACCTAGGGTTTAAAAGTCACGATAGCCGAGTGGTTGGGTGGTCGGAATTACGAGTCGAGAGATCCGAGTTCGATCCCCAGGTGGCAGGCTCGTACCAATGAGTTTTTCAAAAAAACTTATGCACGAATCATATCGTTGGCTTGGACATAAAGGCGGCGACGGGCTCACCACCTGTCACGTTGTCCCGAAAATATCTTCGGTGGAAGGTGGGTCAAAGGGACTTAATAGTCTAGAATAGACCTCTGTCTACCCCTGTATTGGGAATTGTGTGAAGGTATTTATTATTATTATTATAAACCTAGGGTTCAAATCCATACTATCATACAAATTTAATATATCTTACATGTTAAAAAAAAGAGTTTACTTTCATACAGTTGGGGACATATGATCATGAACCCAATTACCACCTTATTGGTACATGGTGTAGGTTTTGTAATAAGGAATTTAAATGGACGCCTAAGCAATTTAAATATGAAGCACCAACATGTATTAACTGAACATGTATTAACATGTAACAACATGTATTAACTGTTATGTAGGATTGTACAAAATTAGTAATTTGACTTAGACTTATTTATCAAAATATGTGTCTATGTAAGTGTATTGTATCATTGGCTTGGGGCACTGAGACGGCGACAGGCTCACCACCTGTCACGTTTAGAAAGAATTTAACTGTCTGTACATACATTGATAAATACGAACATACTTAGATACAGACCTCATTACATACATTGTTCTGATCCGAGGGTAAGCAGCATGTATTACAACAAACACCCAAGACAGTTGTAGAAAAAGTGTTTTCTATATTGACGCGATCTGGGTTCGAACCCGGGACCTCAGAGCTGGAGACACCATGACTAATTTGTCTAGTATAGGGAAAATGCATAAATAAGATAAACCTAAATTGAAATTCATATAGTAGCATTAAGTAAAAAAAGTAACATAAAAAATAACTGTAGGCCATAATAGGCCCTTATTAACGAATGAAACTGATGAATTCATTATACCTCTTTCAGAAAGATTCGAGCAAAACGAATTGGAGAGAAAGAAAGTCCGGCCAATAAAGAAGACAATAACCGGACCTATCATAAAGTATTTATTTTTTAATATAAAGTTGTAGTTTTAATTTTGGAACATTTTAAATTTGTTTTTTTTTTAAGGTACCATTCCTTCGCCGTTCCCGTACCATTAGTATCAGAGGTTACACCATCTGAAGATACTACAAGCAAAATACCATCGGATGAAAATATTGATGACACAATTAAGAACGAAGAAGGTATAATAATTGAATTGATTAACCGATATCAGTAAATCGAATCATTCATTCATCTTCATATCAATAAATTGATTCAAAATACTCGAGTTCGATTCCTAGGTGGTAGGCTCGTACCAATGAGGTTGTACTAACCAAATTTAACTTGGCGTTTAGGGTACGAGGTATGTATTACCGTAATCGCCAAACCGTTAACCTAGCGTTGCGATTGGCTATCCCGCCCTTACAGGAGGGATCTATGTTCTGCTGTGATATTTTTTTTTACTATTTAGGCAAGAAAATAGGCGATCAAAAATGCTGCGGGATTTTCAAAATTTCCGCTGGTATTCTTCAAGGCCAAATATATAAGTTAGTTATAATGATAGTATATAATTATAAACAAAATAAGTTATAATAAAATTATAACATAAATAAATCTAAATAAGTAAATAAATCATAAATAAATAAATAAATCATAAATAAATAATTCTAATAACATAAATATATCTTCACGCCATTCTCAATACATGGGTAAGCAGAGGCCTCGAGAGACAATTCAGTCATTTCCGCCGAAAAGATTTTTAGAGACAACGTGATATGTCGTGAGCCATTCGCCGTCTTTATGTCCAAGCCAACGATATAAATCTTACTTAACTTTTTGAAAAACCCATTGGTACTATAGTTATAATGTTATCATAAATACAGTTTGTAATAATACAATAATTATAATTTTTATTATTGTTATAATAATTTCATTAAATTTAATGCAAATTTAATTAAATTTAAATATTTAATATTTTTTTTATTTTTATTATAATTTATAGGTATAAATCTTGGTGATGTTTGCGGTGGGGACACTACAATGAATGAAGTGAAATCCGAAGCGGAAGAAACTGAAGCCAAAACTGAGAAAAAGGAAACCAAGATGGAAATGGATGTGGTTGGGCCGGACGATGAAATTAAAATTGAAGCTGTCAATGTGTGAGTAATCGGGTTATTTAATTTACTACTACTATTAAAGTCACGATAGCCGAGTGGTTGGGTGGTCTGAATTTCGAGTCGAGAGACCCGAGTTCGATCCCCAGGTGGCTTGTACCATTGGGTTTTTCAAAAACCTATGTACGAATTGTGTCGATGACTTGGACATAAAGACGGCGATGGGCTCACCACCTGTCACTTTGTCCCGAAAATATCTTCGGTGGAAGGTGGGTCGAAGGGACTTTATTGTCTAGACTAGACCTCTGTCTACCCCTGTATTGGAAATTTCGTGAAGATATTTATTTATTATTATTTACTACTATTAAACTCTTCCAAATATTATTTCTTGAAATAAAAAGAAATAAGATATCTTCACGCTATTTCCAATACAGGAGTAGACAGAGGTCTCGACATTTATGTCGCTTCGACCCACCTTCGACAGGCGGTGAGCCCGTCGCCGTTTTTGTCCAAGCCAACGATATAAATCATACATATGTTTTGATAAAACCCATTGGTACGAGCCTTGGGGATCGAACTGGGGTCTCGTGACCCAAATTCCGAGCACCCAACCACTCGGCTTCGTGACTTTAACGTAAACGTTTCCAAGTAATGAAAAGTTAAAAGGACTGAAAACTGTTTATGGCTCTAACTATGCTATTATTGGATATATTAGGCATGTTTTTAAGTCTGGAATAGACAATCTTACTCCCCTATCCCTTCTCTCCCTCCGACCATCCCTTTCCTTTCTAGAGCCTCTGAAGAGGTTGGTAAGGCTCCTCTGGTATTATTTGAAAACTTTTTTCTTATGTTTAGCAGTAGATTTTTAATAGGATCTAAAAAAGAAGAAAAAAGATGTAAATGTGTTCAGGCTTGTATGTGATATTTATTTATTTTATTATAGCCTTTTTATTTCCTTATATAGTTGCACAGTAATCTTCTATTTATTTCGAATCTATATTAAGGACCCCTGTTGGGTATAGGCCTCCTCCATGTCTTTCCACCTATCTCGGTTTTTAGCCTTAATTAGCCAATTTTGGCCAGCCGTTTCTATGATATCCATTGTCCATTGTGTAATAGGTTTTCCCACCTTCCTTTTGCTATGGGGTCCCGGCCCCTTAGTGACTTTGTTGGTCCATCTGTCATCTGTCATTCTTCCTATGTGGCCGGCCCATCTCCATTTCTGTTTGAGGGCAATCTTGAGTGCATCTGTGATTTTTGTTTTAGATCGTATGTGTTTACTGTTGACCTGATCCTTAAGCTTTATAGCTATACTTACTGAGGATGTTCTTCTTTCTAGGAGGAAATTCTTTCCATAAATTTGTTTTTATTTGTATGCACCCAGGTTTGTGATCCATATGTGAGGCTAGGTAAGATGCATGAATCCATCACAATTTTCTTATGTTTGAGACTGTAGTTTCCTTTTAGAAGCTCTTTAAAGCTCCAATACTTCCTCCAGCTGATATTAATTCTGCGGTCTATCTCCTGGCTGTTGCTGTCTTTGTCAAAGGATATTCTCTTGCCCAAGTATATGTAATGGTCTACGAACTCAAGTTCTTTGTCCTGTATGTGTATTTTTGTGTATCGTATGTGATATTGCCATATATATAAATAAATAAATTTACTCTACATTTTTATACTTATTTATACATTATATTTATACATTTATTTTTATACATATATTTGCAGTAAAGGAGAAAAGAACAAACCAAAGAGGAGCAACTGCAAGTTCTACGAGAGGACTTTGATTTCTTTTGAGAATGACATAAAGGACAAGGCGTTCAACGCATGCTTCCCCAAATCGCAGCCGAAGAAGAAGCGGGAATACTTGTGTGCGGTTACAAAGTGAGTAACACTTTACATGGGATAATTTTGAATTATTATGTATATGTTATTACTTTATCTTGACTTGTTTAAAAACACGATAGCCGAGTGGTTGGGAGGTCGGAATTCGAGTCAGAGACCCGAGTTCGTTCTCCAGGTGGCACACTCGAATTATACGTACGAATTATATAGTTGGCTTAAACATTAAGACGGCGATGGACTCACCACCTGTCACGTTGTACCAAAAATGTCTTCGGTGGGAGGTGACTTGAATAGACTTATTTGTCGAGACCTCTGTCTACCCCTGTATTGGGAATGGCGTCAAGATTTTTTTTGTCCAGTCCTGATTTCCATTTCATTTAGGGTAGATTTAAGTTGCCTTTTACTGCTGGGTAAAAGCCCATTTTCATATATATTATATATAGAGGAAAGGAATGTATGCCAGGTACCTACAGTTCGTGTTGGAAGACATCATATGTTCTCGAAATAATAACTATTTTTCATAATTTTCCCAAATAATTGTCTTCGGTGATAAGTGGGTGGGCAAGGACTTAATTGTCACATCAACATCTGTCTACCCAAGTACTGGAAATGCCGTGATGATATACCCATAATTTTTCTCACTATGTTTTCCTCTATCTGACATGCTAAGTCAGAAGACTACAACTAGGGATTTAAAAATGCTAAGTAAGCATTTTTAAATCCCTAGTTGCGGAACACTATCTATCAACTCTAAACTACGTCATCACTATTAATTAATTAAATTATCTTGTTATCATGTGTCCACATTCATAATTATATATCAATATCTATTTTTATATTATATATATGTGTATATATATATATATATATATATATATATATATATATATATATATATATATATATATATATATATATATATATATATATATATATATATATATATATTATCTATTTTAACTTCACTTTACTGTAATATGTAATTATATGTAATTTTTGTGTATGTAATATCTCTATTGTTTTGTTTCTGTCTATCTATATGTATACCACCGTCTTATTACACTCTAGTTCCTGTCCACGCAAAGGTTGCCTGGCAGAGATCAGTTTTAGTGATAACACCGCCCATTGTACTGTTGTCTATCTTTATTTTCTTTCTTTACAGTAAAGCTAAAATAAATAAATATAAATAAATATCTTCACGCAATTCCCAATACAGGGTTAGACAGAGGTCTAGTCTAGACAATTAAGTCCCTTTGACCTACCTTCCACCGAAGAATTTTCGGGACAACGTGACAGGTGGTGAGCCCGTCACCGTCTTTATGTCCAAGCCAATGATGTTATTCGTACATACAATTGAAAAACTCATTGGTACTGCCATTTGAGGATCGAACTCGGGTCTCTTGATTCGAAATTCCGACCACCCAACCACTCGGCTATCGTGACTTTTAAACCCTAGGTTTACGACATGAATTCAACTCAAACTTAAACATTTCTTTCTTTTTTATAAATATCTTTGGAATTAAATGAAATGGCTAAAATAATAAATTATATAACGATTTAAAATACTGTAAATCATACCTAGACTTTTTAGGTTTTCCTTTTCTGTTATAAGAGCTTCCTCTAGCAGCTCCTCTTGTGTCAACACTCGATCATCTACCTTCCTCGGTTTCTTCTTTCTCAACTCTGACCTGATCTTGATCCGCTGCAGTGTTTCTGCTGATTTCACTGCTGTACTTTGATAGACCACCCAACCTCTTGGCTATCGTGACTATTAATTAATTTACAGTAAAGCTATATTTAATATAATTGAAATCTTTCTATATTCCAGACGACCAGCACGCTACATAGATCCGGTGACAAAGCTGCCGTACAGAAGTGTGGACGCGTTCCGCATAATCCGCGAGGCTTACTACCAGCAGCTGGAGGCCCGTGGAGACCGCGCCGACCCGCAGCTGGCCGCGTGGCTGCAGTGGAGGCGAGCCGACGCCGCCTCCACATACGTACAGATACATATCAAGTGAACAGTGCTCCGTTGTGTATAGTGCTCCGTTGTGAATAGTGCTCCGTTGTGAATAGTGCTCCGTTGTGAATAGTGCTCTAAGTGTTATTAGTGAAATGGATAGGTCGTGATGTGTACGGGTAAGGATTTGTGTTTTAGGTGTATAAATATATAATGCTTAAGTAGTAGTAGGGAGGTGGGTCGAAGGGACTTTCTTGTCCAGACCCCGGTCTACTCTAGTATTGCGAATGGATGTATATTTTTTTGCATATGTTGTGTGATTATGGTGTAAAAATGTATCATCCTATTTATTCCCTCCTGGGAATCAAACTCGTGTCACCTGATTAGAATTCCGATTACACATCCGTTTGATTATCATGGCCGTGTTATTTACCATTTCGAGCTTGAAGTAATTGTACAGCATAAAAGCTAACACTTGGCTTACTTAGGTTAAGGTTTAGGAATTTAACCACCTCCTCCTATCGTGGGTAGACTAAGGAAACAGCCTTGAAAATTCAATTGGCTGCCCACAGATGGCGGGATTACCACCTCCAAAAATACCAGGACAAAATTTAGCAGAGTGTTAACGGGTAGCAGCTTCTAAGTTGCAAGATTTGGGTGCAGTGATCGCCAACTGCTTGCCAGGTGCAAAGAGGCTTTACCTTACTAAAGATACCTATCTCCTGCAGAGGAATTTCAGAGGAATTTTATGATATGATGACTTGATTTTTTTATTATATATAGCCAACCTTTCTATTTAAATTTTTAACTGTGTGATGTCTTATATTAATAAGTGTTATAGCTGTATCTTTTATTTAAATGAATCGATATGAATAATTCTTGTAGCAGTTTTCTAAATTGGTTTTTGTTGACAGTGGAAACTACATCCAAATCAATTTAGTATTCGTGTGATACTCCACAATCAGATAAAAATTCTATAAAAATATTTCAAATACGACAAGTAATAGTTGTAATAAATACATTTCAATAAAATACTTTTTTGTTATATAAGTGGTCCCAAAAGGTTGTAGTGTGTTGTTAAATCTACTCTATAATCTTCTTCAAGAATAAAATAATAAATAAAATAAATAAATATCTTCATGCAACTCCCAATATAAGGGTAGACAGAGGTCTAGTCTAGACAATTAAGTCCCTTCTACCCACCTTCCCCTGGAGATAAGGCTATCAAATGCTGCAAAAAGATGCGGCTTTGAAAATGAAATTTTCAAATACGAATAGAACATCTAGAGATTAACGCAGTTAAAGAAAATAAAATTTTTAGTAATTGGACTCAAGTGTTACTTCATTTACACGAAAATTCATTGCTATAAAGTTGTTTCTATAGAATTACATTGCACTTTACCAACCTCAGATGCATGCACTAATTCTACTACTGCAGTAATTAATGCAGATATTTATTAGAATTAGGGCAAGCTACTCTTCTTTTCTTTAGACAAAGTAACACACCATTTATTTATATTTCCATTCTGAATCATGCAAAATAATTTTATAATAGCATCCTTTAAAAAAATATTAAGTTATATTGTAATATCGATTCTTATGATATAACATAACCATTTGTGTCCATCTTATTCAGTGGTCAGTTTCACAAGCACATGGAATTTATTACAACTTGAGTCCCTCAGCCGGTCAGTCCATCTTGTGGCTGTACGACCTCTAGAGAGAGAGAGAGAGAGTAAGAGAGAGAGATATTAAGGTAAAGATTAATTAATAATGCGAGAGGAAATGTTCTTATTTTAAAATGGATCAATAAAAATTCACACTACATGATTTTGTTGTTTTATTGAGACATGTATTTGATTTCCCTTGTGTATTTGCAATTTTTTCTTTTTTCAGTACTAATACTGATTTGTCATTGAAACAATAATTTGTCGGCCTAGAGTCCACTGCTATTTCTTTTATTAAGCAACTTCTCACAATCTGGGGTAGGCAGAATTCTATACAGTGAAATACTTTCTACCCACTTTCCACCGTAGCTTATTTGGGACAATGTGACAGGTGGTGATTCTATCGCAGTCTAATGTCCAAGCTACAACGGCTTAAGAATATTGCCACTCCCTTTCTTCCCGTGGGTGTCGTAAGAGGCGACTAAGGGAAACAGCCTTGAATATCGTTGTGGCTATCGATAGATGGCGGGATAACTATCTCAAAAAATATCAGACCAAAATAAACAAACCGAAGATGGGTAGCAGCGTCTGAGGTGATCGCCAATCCGCTTGCCAGGCGTGGCGATTATGGTAAATCCTCCCTATGGGAGAGGCCAATGTCCTCCAGTGGACTTTCCCAGGCCATTCTGTACATAAATATTTAAATAGATTTATGCACATAATACTTGTCGCTGTTCTTTAAAGTCCAAAACAGCGACAGCAGTATACCCGGTAACAGAATACGTTGTACAGTCAAGTGGCGGCTTTAACTGAGACACGTATGAGAGTGTAGGTCTGGTAAGTACAACGGCAGTTTATTACTGTATTGTATGCAGTAGTATTGTACAATGGTTTATGATAGAGATACCATTGGCCCATGTGTTTAACCTGGTATTTGGAAAATTTTGTTTTAAATATATCCGATATTTAAAACAAAATTTTCACACATTTCCCCAGTACTGGGGTAGACAGAGGTCTCGACAATAAGTCATTCAACACATCTTTCATAGAAACTTATTTGGCTCAACGTCACAGGTGATGAGTCCATTGCCGTTTCAGTGTCCAAGCGAACGGCACAATAATACATGCATAAATAGATTTATATAAATAAACACTAATATATACATATAACCATTCATTTTCATCATATAAATGTTTGCCCCTAGCGGGACTCGAATCTATAACCTTCAGCTTCAAAGGCACTACCAATAAGGCTGTCGGGTTGTCGTCGTCGTAATATGTTGATATAAAATGTAATGGTTATAATAATATTTTTGGACAAACACATTATATCCATTCCTGTGTCTTGGCAACTTGGTGGTAACAGGATAGAAGTAGATGTACAAATAAGTCATAAATGATTCGAGTACAAAAATATTCATCACACAAATAATTGATCCTAGCGGGATTGGAAACCCCTTATATAATATTATAACTAGAGACTTATTAGAAACAAGGCTATTGGGTCGCCAAAAATAATATTTGTTAAATGAAATCTATGTTTCTTATATCGACAAAAAATAATTTGATTCCTTTTTCCTGAATCCCTTTCACTTGATTGCTCTCTCAACACACCTGCAACTTTCCTGGTTTAGGGCACTAGCATGTTTTCCTACAAAAAACATTTTGGAAAATGACTTGTGAAAGATTACAATAATAAAAATCGTGGGTATTAATATTTTAATATTTATAATAAATATTTATCATTATTCCTTATAATATAGTAATTAGATTCAACACCTGTACAATTGTACAAAAACTTAACAAAGATTAAAAAAACGAAAATACAGATAACATTTTGTATCCTAATAATAACAGTATTCTTATATTACATCTACAATCATCTAACAACTATAATTCATGCTCATACATTTGCTCTCAAAAATATAAGTATATTAGACAAAATGTATTGTTTAATAATAAGGTACCACGGAATACTGAAATTTCACACAAATTAATGTATATAACAGTACTTTGTAGAATTTAGGCATAGATATTAATTACAGGTCAACAGTAAACGACGCATTCAATCTTAAATCTGGTACACTGTTTCTTCTAACCTTACTGTTTAAAAGTTCTTTCAACGATATTAAACCTGAAGCATTAGCATCTAATCTAGAATGATACTTGGACGGATCCGTTGTTGGCAGGTAAGGATATTCGTTGAGATAGGTCTGAGCATTTTTAATTTTGTTTTCTTTAGCAAAATCGCTTAACTGAGATACAGCTAATTCGTATGGACTTAGTCTATTATCTGAAATGTTTTCCATTGATCGGAATGCCGCTAACACCGCCTTTTTATGCGGGATACCTCTGAAACTACCTTGTCTGCTAAACCTGCCCTCCATTACATCGTTAAATAAGTCGTCTACTTGAAATTTTTCTGATATCTTAATAAATTTACTGTCATTATTCTCATTTTGCTGCTCTCTCAGCTGATTCCAAAGTTCGGAGATTTCGGATGACGGCATTGTGTGTGATTTTGTTTTCTTTTTAAGCCTAAGCTTAGTTTCTTTGTTTTTTATTATCTACCAGAGATTCTGTTGACTTATTATATAATAATAGTTCGCATTCATTTAACTTGTTCGGTTTTTTAATTTCTCTGAGCTCTTCCAGTGACTGAAAATATTGTTTTGCCAGTTTGAAACGAGATTTGTAGTCGCTTGGGGCGATTTCAACATCTTTGTCTGGTGATGTTTCGGTTTGTTTTTCTGAACCCTGTTCTACTATTTCTAAGTCAATATCTGATAAGCTTATGTAAGAAGATTCTTTTTCAAAGTCCCGACTAACAGATTTATAATTTTTTTGGTTTCCAACACTTTCATTGGTTGCCTTTCGAATAGTTTCTTGCAATTTTTTCTTGCCCACCTCTGAATCTCGGTTACTACTGTCACTGCCTGTGTTTGTTTGTGTTACAGTTTTTTGTTTTATCTTAAAAGAAGTTTCGATGGATTTATCTGTACTAGCAGTTCCTGTAATAAATACATAAAAAGCAAATGTTTAGTTTTATTCGATTGTTTTTAGGTTTATTAAATCCGTCTGACTTTCTAATTATGAGGTGGTAATCATCCATCAGATTTTTTTGCACCAAAATTCAATTCACCAGGTTTACAATTTACGATAATAGGTAATTTGAGGGTACCGTTTTCAAGAAAGCTGTCCAGGATGCAAAGACATATCCAGCCCCCAGACACTGGGCGAAGAGTTGTTTAAAATAGAGCAAAGAACTGGGATAATAATATGAAACCTTTTTAAAAAAAAATATATCTGCCCGTAAATAAGCATGTACAAGTTGCTAAATATAAAATATCATTAACATAGTAAAAAAAGATGCTAAAAGGGGCCTAGCAAAACAATGAGATTCATTTGCGTGCTGTGTCCATCCTCCTCAGGATTTAACTTCAGTGTATGCGTAGCCAATAGTTATCTATGCGAGAATTAATTGACTATAAATGCCATTAAATAGTAAATGAAAAAAAAGAGGAGAGATAACAGGTTTTTTATTTGTGAACAACTGAATTTCTATTTGGTATTTTGTTGTAGATAAAATCCAAGAACAAACAAGAAAAGTTAATAGTGAAAATGTTGCTCGCCACATTTTTCGGGAGTTGAGAAACCTAAACCTGGGCATTAAGTTATGTTGGGGTCAAGCATACAATGGAGGCGCTAACATTAGAGGTAAAATAAACGGAGTACAGGTGCATAAAACACACATTCAGCCTTTAGCTCTTTCAGCTATTGCGCAAGCCGCTGACTTTACAAAATGTACCATGTTCAGCTTAAAAAATGCTGTAAGCCTCAGAAAATATCTTAAATACAGATACTTTCTTTCGTAAGTTACCTAAAATAATAAATCATCTTAGGTAAGAAGTTCAAGCTCAAGTGCCAAGTGTAAAAAACTATATACATAAACTTGTGTAAAACTGGATGCGGGAGAAAGACATGTAGCCATTTTGACATATACAGACGTATTGCCTGTTCAGTTCTGTATTAAAAGCATAAGCTCCCGCTAATAAAATTGGAATCACGGTTCGCAGAAAACAGTGTCATCAAATGAATAATCAGAAATCAAACAAATAAATCGAATATTCAGGCTCCAGTCTGTTAATGTATATGAAGGAATTTCAGTACATATTCCTTTTTTTATTATTTATTAAATGTAATCTCCCTTATAAGATAGCTGTTGAACTTGCTGGTCTAATAATTTATGTACAGAAGACGTAGATGGCTTTAAATTCATGTGTCATTTCAATTCCTTTTTAAATTTATTGTAAAAATCCAGCATGACTTTGCACTCTTTATAAATCAATAAAATGCTATCATAAAATTATCTAACATATTTTTAGGTTAAAATGACATAATATATATTCTTTACGAATAACTTATTAATAAGAAATACAAGAGCTCTTCAAAATATACGAACTTCGTGCCAATGATTTTGCAAATTTTCGTTACAATCAACACTGTGAGCAATCTTTCACCACTTTATGGCGGTTAAAGAATTATCTTCGCAGCACTCTGAGATAAAATCCAAGAACAAACAAGAAAAGTTAATAGTGAAAATGTTGCTCGCCACATTTTTCGGGAGTTGAGAAACCTAAACCTGGGCATTAAGTTATGTTGGGGTCAAGCATACAATGGAGGCGCTAACATTAGAGGTAAAATAAACGGAGTACAGGTGCATAAAACACACATTCAGCCTTTAGCTCTTTCAGCTATTGCGCAAGCCGCTGACTTTACCGAATGTACCATGTTCAGCTTAAGAAATGCTGTAAGCCTCAGAAAATATCTCAAATATAGATACTTTATTTCGTAAGTTACCTAAAATAATAAATCTTCTGAGGTAAGAAGTTCAAGCTAAAAGCAAAAGTGCCAAGTGTAAATAAAAATAAATAAATAATAAATATAATAAATTTACTGTCATTATTCTCATTTTGCTGCTCTCTCAGCTGATTCCAAAGTTCGGAGATTTCGGATGACGGCATTGTGTGTGATTTTGTTTTCTTTTTAAGCCTAAGCTTAGTTTCTTTGTTTTTATTATCTACCAGAGATTCTGTTGACTTATTATATAATAATAGTTCGCATTCGTTTAACTTGTTCGGTTTTTTTATTTCTCTGAGTTCTTCCAGTGACTGAAAATATTGTTTTGCCAGTTTGAAACGAGATTTGTAGTCGCTTGGGGCTATTTCAACATCTTTGTCTGGTGATGTTTCGGTTTGTTTTTCTGAACCCTGTTCTACTATTTCTAAGTCAATATCTGATAAGCTTATGTAAGAAGATTCCTTTTCAAAGTCCCGACTAACAGATTTATAATTTTTTTGGTTTCCAACACTTTCATTGGTTGCCTTTCGAATAGTTTCTTGCATTTTTTTCTTATCCACCTCTAAATCTTGGTTACTACTATAATTGTCTGTGTTTGTTTGTGTTACAGTTTTTTGTTTAAGCTTTAAAGAAGTTTCGATGGATTTATCTGTACTAGCAGTTCCTGTAATAAATACATAAAAAGCAAATGTTTAGTTTTATTCGATTGTTTTTAGGTTTATTAAATCCGTCTGACTTTCTAATTATGAGGTGGTAATCATCCATCAGATTTTTTTGCACCAAAATTCAATTCACCAGGTTTACAATTTACGATAATAAGTAATTTGAGGGTATCGTGTTCATGAAAGTTGTGTTGTGTGGATGCAAAGGCATATCCCGCCCCCAGACACAGGGCGAAGAAAAGTTTAAAATAGAGCAAAGGACTGGGATAATAAGATGATATCCCTTGTATAAAATTTTTTGTGTATATGCCCGTAAATAAGCATGTACAAGTTGTTAAATATAAAATGTCATTAACATAATAAAAATGCTAAAAAGAGGCCAAGCTAGACAATGAGATTCATTTGCGTGCTGTGTCCATCCTTCTCAGGATTTAACTTCAGTGTATGCGTAGCCAATAGTTATCTATGCGAGAATCAATTGACTATAAATGCCATTAAAGAGTAAATGAAAAAAAGGGAAGAGATCACAGGTTTTTTATTTGTGAACAATTGATAGCGACAATTTCTATTTGGTATTTTGTTGTAGATAAAATCCAAGAACAAACAAGAAAACTTAATAGTGAAAATGTGGCTCGCCACATTTTGCGGGAGTTGGAAAACCTAAACCTGGGCATTAAGTTATGTTGGGGTCAAGCATACAATGGAGGCGCTAACATTAGAGGTAAAATAAACGGAGTACAGGTAGGCATAAAACACACATTCAGCCTTTAGCTCTTTCAGCTATTGCGCAAGCCGCTGACTTTACCGAATGTACCATGTTCAGCTTAAGAAATGCTGTAAGCCTCAGAAAATATCTCAAATATAGATACTTTATTTCGTAAGTTACCTAAAATAATAAATCTTCTGAGGTAAGAAGTTCAAGCTCAAGTGCCAAGTGTAAAAAACTATATACATAAACTTGTGTAAAACTGGATGCGGGAGAAAGACATGTAGCAATTTTGACATATTCAGACGTATTGCCTGTTCAGGGAAGCATAAGCTTCCGCTAATAAAATTGGAATCACGGTTCGCAGAAAACAGTGTCATCAAATGAATAATCAGAAGTCAAGCAAATAAATCGAATATTCAGGCTCCTGTCTGTTAATGTATATGAAGGAATTTCAGTACATATTCCTTTTTTTATTATTTATGAAATGTAATCTCCCTTACAAGATAGCTGTTGAACTTGCTGGTCTAATAATTTATGTACAGAAGACGTAGATGGCTTTAAATTCATGTGTCATTTCAATTCCTTTTTAAATTTATTGTAAAAATCCAGCATGACTTTGCACTCTTTATAAATCAATAAAATGCTATCATAAAAATTATCTAACATATTTTTAGGTTAAAATGACATAATATATATTCTTTACGAATAACTAACTTTCGACCGAGACTAACTTTCGAAGACCATGTGAGCAAATTGCTCGAAGAGGGGAGGGTCAAGAGTACTCGGATACCTAGACGTGCATGTATGAAGAAGATGATGAATCTGAAAGAAGTATGTAGGGATCGTGACACTTGGCGATCTGTTCTCTCTGGCTACCCCGTCAGGGATTGTGCGTGAAGATAAATAAATAAATAAATATAATAAATTTACGAATAACTTATTAATAAGAAATACAAGAGCTCTTCAAAATATACGAACTTCGTGCCAATGATTTTGCAAATTTTCGTTACAATCAACACTGTGAGCAATCTTTCACCACTTTATGGCGGTTAAAGAATTATCTTCGCAGCACTCTGAGATAAAATCGTCTCAATGGACGGGTCTTATTGCATATCCATAAAGAAATTGCTTCGTAGATGAATGCTGATACTTGATATCTTCAGTAGAAAAAGAAATAAATAAAGTAAAAAATTGTTATAATCTACTCTAATATTTCTTTACTCTAAATATTTTTTAATGTTATCCTTTTATTTCATTGACAAAGAAATAATCAGAACAGCAAATTACACCATGGGGTACGCTGGGGCCCACGGCCCGTGCAAAACTAATCGTAGATCTGCCCATGGCAGCATTTACCTGTCATCCAATTTTTGTTATATTGCAGTGAGTGCAGGGTATACCAGAAGTAGTTTAAGCTAAATACAGTGTCAAGAAATGCGGTCAAGTCGTAAAATGTGCGGAGTTAATTTGGCTGAATGAAAATGAAACGAAGAGATTCGTAATATAATTTTTTTCAAGTTGATCAGATGATTTTATCACTAAAATGAATAAAGATCTGCCTCGATGATGCACGCATAAAATACTGCGTGAAAGTGAAGAAGAAGGTTTTAGGTCGACTAAACTGAACTAAGCATAGAAGATCATGTTGGGAAATTATTTGACGAAGGAAAGTCAAGTAAAGGTATGTAAGGATCTTAGCACTTATCTTGATGATAGTTCTATGTGGTTACTCTGATAAGAATAATGTGAAGATATAATAGAAAACAACAATGAGGAAAATAACTGTCGAACGGTTTAAATTTATATAGAAATATACTTACCGGAAATTGAACTCGCAGACTTAAAATGTTTTCAGATTCCTCTGGACTTCTGTTATAACATTTTCTCATCGAATTTGTTGTTGAACTTGCTGGTCTAATAATTTATGTACAGAAGACGTAGATGGCTTTAAATTCATGTGTCATTTCAATTCCTTTTTAAATTTATTGTAAAATCCAGCATGACTTTGCACTCTTTATAAATCAATAAAATGCTATCATAAAATTATCTAACATATTTTAGGTTAAAATGACATAATATATATTCTTTACGAATAACTAACTTTCGACCGAGACTAACTTTCGAAGACCATGTGAGCAAATTGCTCGAAGAGGGAGGTCAAGAGTACTCGGATACCTAGACGTGCATGTATGAAGAAGATGATGAATCTGAAAGAAGTATGTAGGGATCGTGACACTTGGCGATCTGTTCTCTCTGGCTACCCCGTCAGGGATTGTGCGTGAAGATAAATAAATAAATAAATATAATAAATTTACGAATAACTTATTAATAAGAAATACAAGAGCTCTTCAAAATATACGAACTTTGTGCCAATGATTTTGCAAATTTTCGTTACAATCAACACTATGAGCAATCTTTCACCACTTTATGGCGGTTAAAGAATTTTCTTCGCAGCACTCTGAGATAAAATCGTCTCAATGGACGGGTCTTATTGCATATCCATAAAGAAATTGCTTCGTAGATGAATGCTGATACTTGATATCTTCAGCAGAAAAAGAAATAAATAAAGTAAAAAATTGTTATAATCTACTCTAATATTTCTTTACTCTAAATATTTTTTAATGTTATCCTTTTATTTCATTGACAAAGAAATAATCAGAACAGCAAATTACACCATGGGGTACGCTGGGGCCCACGGCCCGTGCAAAACTAATCGTAGATCTGCCCATGGCAGCATTTACCTGTCATCCAATTTTTGTTATATTGCAGTGAGTGCAGGGTATACCAGAAGTAGTTTAAGCTAAATACAGTGTCAAGAAATGCGGTCAAGTCGTAAAATGTGCGGAGTTAATTTGGCTGAATGAAAATGAAACGAAGAGATTCGTAATATAATTTTTTCAAGTTGATCAGATGATTTTATCACTAAAATGAATAAAGATCTGCCTCGATGATGCACGCATAAAATACTGCGTGAAAGTGAAGAAGAAGGTTTTAGGTCGACTAAACTGAACTAAGCATAGAAGATCATGTTGGGAAATTATTTGACGAAGGGAAAGTCAAGTAAAGGTATGTAAGGATCTTAGCACTTATCTTGATGATAGTTCTATGTGGCTACTCTGATAAGAATAATGTGAAGATATAATAGAAAACAACAATGAGGGAAAATAACTGTCGAACGGTTTAAATTTATATAGAAATATACTTACCGGAAATTGAACTCGCAGACTTAAAATGTTTTTCAGATTCCTCTGGACTTCTGTTATAACATTTTCTCATCGAATTTGTTGTTGAACTTTTTGAAACATCTTCATATAACGATATGAAGTTTTTAACACTTACTTTCGGCAAATCATCGCACGATTTGTGTTTACTAAAATCTTCTTCATGCGAATTATCGGTAAATTTATTGAATATGTCCATTTCAGATTTACTGCTTGATATTTTTCGAATATTTTCAGAATTATTACATGCCTGATGTGGTTGTTGTTTATTTATTAATGTAATAGTTCTTTTTACATATGAATCTTTGTGAGGAAAGTTATCTTCTATTGATTTATGGTAGTTGGTTTCGTCAAAGCTTTGGGTATAGAATTTGTCGGTCATTCTCGCTCTCTTCTCTTTTAATGTTATTTTATTTCCTGGTTCCGTTTTGTTTTCTCGATGCATTTCCTTTTGCATTAAAGAAGAATTTTCTTTATCACGTATTATTAGGTTGCATGGGGATTTTTTATTGCCAGGTACATTATTTATTTCACTTTCACCATCTCTTTGCTGATATAGATTATGCATTGATTGACTTTTTCTTTGATCCCATGATGATTCTTCCGTTTGCGATATGTTATGAAACAATGAGATACGGCTGGATACTAAGCCAGTTTCATAATTCGCTATATTATTATCAATCAAAGCTTCATCTACGGCGTTTGGTTTTCCTAAGAAAGTATCTATTTTACTGAGTATTTGTTTTCTAGATGTTCCGAAAAATCTTTTGGGGCTTGTTTCAAATGCTTTAAAAACTTCTTCCGGAATTTCTTGTTTCACTGGTACGGAAGAGGGCTGCATATTATTGACTTGAATGACGGAGGCCAACGGTATTTCATCATTAGACACAGTTTTAGTTGTGAAAGTGTTAATTTTTGCAGTTGTTTTTGAGGAATTTATATGATTTTCATAATTTTCAGACTCTAATTTACTATCCCAATAATCTTTCCAATTTTTGACCCGCTTCTTTTCAACCACATCTTCTTCGTCAACAGCTAAAATTTTTTGGTCTTGATTTAACGCGACGTCTTGTGGAATCTCAGAAATTTTGGTTTGTTTTTGAATATTATCATTAGCATTTATGTATTTTTTTAGTATTTGTTTTCCTTTTCTTTTACTTAAGGAGTCATTATGTCTTAATTGTTTTGCAGAAAGTCGTCTTTTCTTTTGCTGTGTTCTTGATTCTTCTGCTGCTTTTGCTTCAATTTGCCTAATTCTTTCATCCCAATATTTCTTTTTTTCTAGAACTATGTTAGTATAGTTGCTATCGTCACATTTTACTTTGTCTTTATTTTGCAAATTACGTTTATTGATAGCATCGTTTTCATTGACATGAAGGGTCTGACTTACTGAAACTGATTCAGTAGCATGTGCCTGAATCTCAGAAATCTGTCCTTCTAACGGTAGTTTATGTCTCATCACATCTGATTTATCTTCAGATGCAGATTTGACATATTTGTCTTCGTCTTCGATTATGCCGCTAACTTCGGAGCCCTTATGGAGTGTGTTCATTTTTATTATAGAACTTGTTTCTAATGGTTGTAAATAATCGCCGTAAATGTCATTGATTTCTGCAATTGCTGATGTTACTAAATCAGTTTCAATATTTTTGTCCGATTCAGATTTTATACCCTTCATGCCCAAGGAAGCATTTGTAGTACTTTCTTCAATTATTGGCGTAAACGTTGATTTATTTAATTCCCATTTGTTCAATTTTGTGATTTCTTCATGTGATTTACGAACCCTGTTTTCTTTAATTTCTTCACAATTCTGCCATAGCTCTCTTTCAGCTGGACCTATATTCGGAGACAAACAATGAGTGTTTAAATACTTTTGCTTATTTATTACCTCTTTAGATTCATTTGTATCATTGTTGTTATTGCTATCAGGAGAGGTATTATTTTCATCTATACTGACGTACGCAGAATCCCACATTTCTTTCTTGGGGGAATCATTTCCTTCATTATAGTTTTCTGTTATGTTTGAGACACTGCCCAAGCTAATAGCTTCAATGGTATTTTCATTATTTGTTTTTGAAATGCTTGCTTGTAATGAAGAATAATGCCCAACAGTCTGTTCATCTTCTTTATTTTTTGGCAAAATATTGCTTTTAGCCTCTTTATTTGCGATATCAAAAGATTCTGTTTCTTGGGACAAGGATCGAATAACCGGAGGTAAAGATACGGGTGCTCCTATTATAAAATCAACTATTGGTAAGTTTTGGTTTTCACTTTCATTTGAAAGTTTTTGACCAAAGAATTGATTTTCAAATTCAACATGAAAAGATTTTTTAATATCGTAGCCGTTATGATCTTTACATATTAATTCATCTGGACAGCTATCATCACCCTCAGTTATTTTGAAGATTGGAGATTTAGGGCGGCCTAACTTTAATAGATCAGTTTCATATTTCGAAGAAACTAATTTATCAAAGCTTGTCTCTGCTTTGTTTTCTTTAAACATTTCATTAACAAGAGAATTCTTGAACGATGTTATGCTGTCAATTTCATTTAACATTTTGCCATCTGTTAGATTTATATGAATTTGTTCAATTGCGTTATTACTGTCATTAGTATTATAATTACAATCATCTTTGCCCAATCCTGTCTTTTCTGTTAAAATTGATACCGATATATTTTCTGGAACAATGACTTTATCGCAATTTTGTGATAATGTAAACGGATTAACATTTGTTTCAGTAAGCGTGGAATTTACAATGTCTGGAATATCTTTTCGGTTAATTGACTGACGATTAATGTCTTTTTCTAACTCATCATCTTTCACATGCACTCCTTTTTTATTTTTTAAATCTTTAAAAAAATTACACACTTTATTAAGTTTTAGAACCTTATTAGCGATTTCGTTAAATCTATTGCCAGTATAAATTTTGTTGGTTTCAACAGAATGAGCTGCAACAAAGTTTACTGTATCAATTTTTTGTAAATTTTCTACTTTTACATCATTCTCCATCAAATATTTTGCCTCTTCTTCGCTAATCCTTTCTAAGACACCGTTTTCCTTAAGTAACATTTTTTCGGACACGAAGTCTACAATTCTCAGAACAACTTTTTTATCTGATTTCACATTAACTATATCTATTTCCTCTCCATCTTCAAGGCTAAAACTTTCGTTTTCCAGTAATCCGATTATATTTCTTGAAGTATTTATGGTATAAGGCGATCCGACTATATTTTGGCCTTTGCTTGTTATCGAAATTTCGTATTTGCCATCTAAATTTACCGTGTAACCTACTTTTACATGATCCTGTGCCGATTCTGTTTCGATCTCGATATCGTATTTTGTTTTCGGTATATGATAGGTTTTACTCATATCGTTTTTCCCATAACTCCTGAGGTATGTTGCACCATGAGTGAAAGGTATAACTTTGTCAGTAACCTTTTTTTGGGATTGTATACCAAGGAGTTGTTGTCTTATTAACTGTGCTTTTCCCAAAATTGGGGGCAATATTTTCAATCCATATGTTTCATCTGGACCTTTTATTTGCACTCTTATGTCACCAGGATCTGGAGATTGCTGCGATGTTGGATATATTTTAAAGAACATGCGGTTTTTTATTTGAGCTGCGATCAAACCAGAACCTCTTGCTACATAATCGAGAGTGAATTGGGTAGTTTCTGAAGATTTCTTTTGGAGACTTGGTTTTGTGATGGATGGATTAATTCTCGTTAAAGCATGACGTATGCAATCTATGAAGGTTATAAGCTTCCATTCCTGATGTTTACTTAATGTGCCATTTGACTCAAGTTCTTGTCGAGAAAATACCTGAAAAGACATAATAAGTTTTATTAGAAGAGAAGATATTGAGCAAGGTTTTTTGATTATGAAATTAAATGAAATGAAATTTATTTGCGTAAGTATGGTAGATTTAGCTGACAATTCAAAAGACGTATCACATACTTAATCATTGGCATGCAATTTTTTTATATGTATGACGTATTATCATTAATTATGATTTTGTTGTCATTTTTTTTTTAGATTTGTATTATAATTGGTAAACCTTATACACAGTTTCTACACTATTGAAACATAGTTAAATAGTGATACATGACTAGTACACATGAATTGTACATGAATAGTAGTTTATTATGAATAGTCTCTACAGTGTTTTTCCTGCATTGTACTGTAGTTTAAAATAATTTCTTTATTACCTAACAACAAAAAAATATTAACATTTTATTTTATAACCTAATGTCGACACTTTGTCGTGCTGCATCTTATTTTAAATTCCATTACTGCTATTACACTGCTGTTATATTGGAAAATAAAGATGTGAACTATAATTTTCGAACTATTGGTTAGTAAGATTAAAAGAAGAATTACCTTTATTTCGCATTGTCATAATTGATTATATTTGAGAATATTATTAAGCTGACGTTGGCACTATGTGAAATTATTTATTCATCGAGTATAGAAATGAATAAGGAACAGGCGATTGAAACTCCGAAGGTTTCCAATTTTTCGTTTTTTTTTTTTTCAAAGCAATACATAATTGTACAACATATAGTAGGAAATAGCATGTGAGCGATCAGCTCAATTCAAGAGGTTACTATTGTAAATGTATTCATGTCTCACGATAAAAGTCTCGATAGCCGAGTTGTTGGGTGGTCGGAATTTCGAGTCGAGAAACCCGAAATCGATCCCCAGGTGGCAGTACCAATGAGTTTTTCAAAACTTATGTACGAATTTCATCGTTGGCTTGGACATAAACACGGCGACGGGCTCACCACCTGTCACGTTGTCCCGAAAATATCTTCGGTGGAAGGTGGGTCAAAGGGACTTAATTGTCTAGACTTGACCTCTGTCTACCCGTGTATTGGGAATTGCGTGAAGAAATTTTTTATATATTTATTCATGTGTAATAACCCTTTTTATAACGTTTTCTTTAATGAATTTCTTAAATCTGTTTACTTACTTATTACGATAGCCGAACCGTTGGGTGGTCGGTATTTCGAGTCAAGAGACCCGAGTTCGATCCCCAGGAGGCAGGCTCGTGCCAATAGTTTTTTCCAAGACTTATGTACGAATTATTTCATTGGCATGGACATAAAGACGGCGACGAACTCACCACCTGTCATGTTCAGAAAATATCTTCGGCGGAAGGTAGATCGAAGGGACTTAATTGTCTAGACTAGACCTCTGTCTACCCCTGTATTGGGAATTGCCTAAAGATATTTATTTATTTTTATTTACTACTTAGTTATCATCACGCACAATCCCTAACGGCATAGCCAAAGAGAACAGATCGCCAAGTGCCACGATCCTTACATACCTCTTTCGCTTCTTTCAAATTCTATATTACATGTTTATAGGCGTATAACGATTATTGGGCAATCTAATGTTTTACTGACCGGTTCAACACCGAGATAATGATTGGATATAGCTTGAGCGTGTTTCAGGGTGAGGCTTGTAGGGGGATGACCTGCGCAGGCGCCGGGGAGGGCGGCATCGAGGACGCCGCAAAGTATCCATCCTTGTCGCCATACTGTGCCCAGATCGTCTACTCGCACTGGTCCGTACTCCGAAAGCCATTGCAATACGGCTTGCTTCTGTTCCTCGCTTGAGAACAGCACTGGAATGAAAAGAATTTGCTATGAAGCTACACTGATGATTAATGAGACGCTGATAATGTGAGAAATTTAAACGCCTATCGCTAAAGTCTTGCGTTGTAGTGACCATGATTTCGAATCTAAGGATTGTGAGTTCGAATTTCGACGACAGGGGAAAAATTTGTATGATAAATATAAACGTATATAATTATCTACGTAAATACACAAGTATGTTGCTATATTGTATCGTTAGATTGGACATTAAGGCGTCTATATGCTCACCATCTGTCATGCTATCTCAAATAAATTTCGGTGGAAAGTAAGTCGAAAGGTTTTATGTCTCTACCTACCACTAAAAAAAATCAAATAACGCGGGATTCGTAGCCGTGATCTCTGCCTTACTGTGGCAACGCTCTTACCTTCAAGCCCACGTATCCCACACGCAAATTGAAATTTTTCATTAATTTAATAACAAAAAGTCCAGAATGGGTTACATGTTGGACTCCACATCCACAGTATGAAACCTATTTTGTAAAAAGTTTTGTAAAAAGATTTTATGAATCTAGAGCTCCAACACAGTCATTTTATAAATTCGTCGATGCCCTAGAAGCAAACTATTGATGCATGAAATAGCATTCTAGATTTACAGCTCCATAAACTGCGACAGTCCAATAAAAAATCTTAATCAGTGAGATTACGGAGAGAGACTTAAACCTTCGCTTTGGTTTGAAATTGCTAACAAACTTTCGAGGTCATAGCGAAAGTACGAAAATTTAGCAAAATTTTTAATTTTGAAAAAAAAATTGTTATTAAAGATTTTAGTAGTGACGGCCTGGTAACCGAAACTTATTACTTTGCTTTTTTACTCTAACGTCCTATAAACAACTACTGCAGGACATAAGCCTCTCTCCTAAGGAGGATTCTCCATAATCGCCACGCTTGGCAAGGGGATTGGCGATCACAGTCCCTCGCACCTTGTTGCCCGTCACCGGTAATGAGCAACTTTTATCTTACATTTTTCGTGATGGTTTAGATAGGCATTTCGATTTATACACCAGTGGTCTAGTTGGCAGTGGTCCTGCCTTCGAACCTAACGTTTGCAAGTTCGAATCCCGCGAGGAACAAATATATGTGTGATAAATATGAATGTTTGTACTCTAGTAATGCATGTTTATATCAATGTATATGTAAATTTTTATTTACGTAAGTACATTATGCCATTGTATTAGAAACTAAGACGGCGATAGGCTCACCACCTGTCACGTTGTCTCAAATAAGTTCTGGTGGAAAGTGGTTCGAAAAAGAATTAAATTATCTCCACATCTGTCTATCCCAAAATTGGGAAATGTCCCACATTTATAGATATTTAAAAAAGTTTATTTAGTTAAAAAAAAGTTTGGATGTTTATATAGTTGTATGATTTATAACCTGGATTGATCTATAGGATCCCAGATCTGAAAAAAATTTGCTTAACGAATTTTAACGGCTTTATGGTATAGGGGTCCGGAGTGGAATAATGGATGCTTTGTACTTTGTTGTAAGTTGAAGGATCCCGTGGGAATTTTAACCGTATCGCAAGAACGAAATCGCGGGCAGAATCTAGTCTGAATTACAAATTTTAGTCAATTGAAAACTCCTGAAAGTCATTGAACTTCGGAGATCGTTTCAATAACTTCAGAAGCCTTAAATATTTTTTAATTCTTCAACATACCTACCGCATAAAACTTGGAATGATACTGCAGATGAAGAAAATATAAGAATGACGTAACATTGAAAATATGGCGTTAATTGTGATTATTACTAGACTGGCCTCTTCAAGGAAAAAAGGATTAAGTGAAATGATCTAATGGCGATAAAGAGCCTAATGACGCACAGTATGGTACTTAGTCATTTTGTGATGAAAATTCACTATTTTAGAAGGCACAGTAGAAGACATTTACAGACCCACACTTTCCTATTTCTACCGGTACATGGTAGTGTTTAAACTTTTGTGTTTCGATTTGAATGATACACGAAAGTGTCACGACAATGAGTGATATAATCAAATCATTTATTCATCGACATAAGAACATACATTCGTTTATTGATCGTCATTTTTAATCTACCACCGTTTCGTAATGAGTTTCTAACGGAATGAGTTTCTAACGGAGAAGAAACAGGCGAAAGAAATTCCGTAGGTATCCTCTTTTTTGGTCAATATTTTTAACAATATAATTCATTATACAAATATAATGTGATATTTTCTAGAAATAGCTTGGGAGCGATCACCTCATTCCCAGGGGTTACTGTCATTAATATATTCATTTATATTTTAATAACCCTTCCTATAAAGCTTTTCTTTAATAAATTTCTTAAACCTGTTAATAGACAGGCTTTGCACATTTACCGGGACTTTGTTGTAGAAGCGTATACACCGCCCTATGAACGAGTTACTTACTCTATGGAGTCTAGTAACCGGTGTTACAAGCTTGTGTTTGTTCCTAGTATTTACATTATGTACATCAGAAGTCTAGCTAAAAGTATTAATGTTTTTATGCACATACATTAAATTTTCATATATGTATTGAGAGGCCAGTGTTAAAATATTAATTTCTTTAAATTTCTCTCTAAGAGTTGCTCGGGAATCCAGACAATATACAGCTCGTATGGCCCTCTTTTGTAAAACAAATACTGTTTCTACGTCAGCTTCATGACCCCATAGCCGAATACCATATGACATTATGCTATGGAAGTAACTAAAATAAACAAGTCTAGCCATTTGTACATCAGTTAAGAGCCTTATTTTTCTTACAGCATATGCTGCAGAGCTTAACCTACTCGCAAGTTGGGATATATTGCCCCATTGAAGCCTCGTATCAAGTGTTATTCCGAGAAAAACAGCTATCCACAAAGCTCAACTCTCCCCCATTTATTAGTACATTGGTATCACCCAACTGTTTAACATTAGGTGTTGAAAATTTTATACATTTAGTCTTATTGTTATTTAAATGTAAATTATTAGTATTGAACCAATGGTTTATTTTTGACATAGCATCATTTACCTCGTCAAGTGTAACAATATGTCATTTGATTTTAAATATTATAGAGGTATCATCAGCAAATAATACTATATCGTGTTTATTCCCTCGTAAGGAAGGTAAATCATTAATATAAATGGGAAAAAGGAATGGGCCGAGAATCGAGCCCTGCGGTACGCCCATAGCTACCGTCAATCCAGAGGAACACGCACCGTTGATTGCCACTCTCTGAATTCTATTAGATAAATAAGACTTAATTAGGTCAAGAGCCGTATCTTTGATACCATAATGGTGTAATTTCCTGACAAGTGTTTCATGATGAACGCAATCAAAAGCCTTATTGTAAAACGAAACTGATTGCAATGTAATAGTTTGTTTAAATTAAAATATCTTAACAGTTGAGCAAGAATAATTTTTTCAAAAATTTTACTAAGTGTTGGTAGTGCCGAAATAGGTCTAAAGTTAGTGAGGTCCGAAGTACTACCAGATTTAAATAAAGGTATTACTTTACTGTGCTTCATGAGATCAGGAAATACACCAGACTCTATACTACTATTAAATATTATGGACAAATGAGGTGCAATCAAATCTATTATAGAAGCAATTACTTCAATGGAAATTCCCCATAGATCCGCCGTTTTCTTACATTCAATAGTGTTAAACTTTCTCACAATATCTTTAGAACTAACAGCCTCAAACTTAAAGGTTATGGTGCAAGTTGTTACATTTTCCTTCAGTAACATCTTGGAAACAACAGAAGAAACAATTCAGCGACTGTGTAGTCAATATTGGAATTTCACTAAAAAAAAGTCTCAAAAACTTTAGCTACTTCATGATTAGTATTTATAACTTTATTGTCAATATTAAGTTGGTAGTCAGAATTTCGTGACATATTCTTCCCTGTTTCACTATTAATAATATTCCAATTTATTTTTTCCAAAGCATTTTTAATTTTATTGCTTAAATGTACTTTGGCTGCACATGTAACTTGGCTGCAAAACAGACTTTTTTAAAATTTTTGAAAAGTTTCTAACATAATCCTTAAAAGTCTCGCAATGATTGTATGACCTTTCGCTGTAAAGTTCATACAATCTTTGCCTACTTTGGTGAACTCCCACTGTTGCCCAATCATTGAAAGTCTTTCAACTATTCAAAGAGAATGTTTTAGAAGTAAACACGGCATTAAATTCAATTTTTAAGAAATTAAATAATGAACTCTACAAGGCGTTAGTATTGTCATGGTAAGGCAAAACTGGAAGTTTTTTTATTTAATTACTTCTAAATTTCTCTTTGGGATACAAGTTTATCGGAATAAACACAGCTTTACATAAACTTTTATTAGATAAACTGTAAAATTATACTATTCTCTTTAAAATTCTTTTGATAAATGTTATTATTGCAAGAGATTTCCTCTATTGTCTTATTTTTAATTTAAAGAACTTGGAATAGATTCCAAATTACTTGTCATATTAAGCTGCTCAATAAAAGCAGATGTTGGTTTAGCCAACTTCTTGGCTGATAAAATATAAAAATGTAAAAATAAGATGTGCTATCAATCTTGTATTATATTAACCTATCTTTTATTAAAGAATTCTTAATAAGAATGTTAGTATCAATTAAATGGAATTTATCAATGTTATTATTTTGATGTGTCAAATGTTTACAATTATTACACAATAAATTATTTAATTGAATGTTTATGTCAAATTTTATTTTGTTTTCATGTGGCAAATCCTTTCAATATAGAAATGTGAACAAGACAATTTTATTGACATTTAGGCTATTTAAATACTCTCGAGTATTTTAACATTTGTCTTTTGTTAAGATAACAGTACTAAAATAGAATTAGGAAAGTACTTGAGATAACTTTTTCATTATATCATTAAATGATGCTCCTGGCATACAATAATTTGTAATTTGTCCCTTAAAGCTAGTATTTAACAATGTGCCAATATTTGTTTACAATAAACAATAATATTATTTTTATTTTTAATTTCATCTTGTTTAAAATTAAAATTTTTAGCTATGGACCTGCTATAGAGATCAGCATTACCAGAGGAGCCATTTTGACTGACAACAGAGTCACATACCGACCCTGAAAGAACTGGCACTGAGAGCTGACACTCACAGGATTTTGCTTTGTCAAAGCGATTCTAATTATGCTCGCATAATTTAGCCAGCCCTTCCATAGCCAATATGTGCTCAGAAATCTCCTTCTGGGCCAATTTATATTTATTTGTATTGAGAGAGTTATATAACCCTGAAATTTCAGAATTGAGACCCTCTATGTCAGCTTCATAGCCAGTCCTAATATTATCCACCTCAATTGAATATTGTTTTACTGTTTCAAGTAATTGGTGTTTTTCTTTACACAATTTCGTATAATTTTTGGCATGAATTTTGCATTTTATTAATTTTTTTAACTTACTAATATATTTACTACTAATATATTACCGCCACCCATGAACACCTGCAATACCAGAGGCATAGCAGATGTGTTACCGGCCTTAGAGTGCCCCCCCCCCCCAGAATTGGGGGAGGGGAGTGTGTGGGCCTCCAGTTACCTGCACTCACCAGACAAAATGCAGAAGTTTGTTAAACTTCTACTTCACGCCGGTATTCTGTGAGGTTGTGGTACTTCCCCGGTCGAGCCTGCCCATTCATTCAACAACAAAAGCTGATGCATGGCTCTACCACTGTTAATTATATTCTTCTACATATTCTTATGTTATATACTTCTGGAACTTATTTCTGCTGCATGGAATTTTTGTTGGGCTTATTGCAACACAATCATCACCAGTTAAGTCAATTACTGTGGATGTGTGGCTTTTGGTGGTACAAGATACCTGAAAATCTTTACAATTAACCAGTTCATCAAACAGGCTCTGAGTCTGGGAGGCCTTTAGGTTGTTTATTTCACAGTTAAGCTGTGCTATGTGGTTACTAGCCTCATTCAGTTGTGATTTCAGTGCAGAATTTAGCGTGGAGTTTCCTCATTCTCCCTTCCACACTGATCAAACTCATCAACTGTTCGCTGCAATTGAGACATTTCAGATTTAAGTTGGCTATTTTTATTAACTATTTCTATTATTTCTTTTTCATTATTCTCCCTTTCTTTAAGTAATTGCTCCCTGCTTGCCTTAAGTTCATGAAGCACGAGTTGGGAGTTGGTTTTCCATCTCACGTGCCTTGGAATTGCGAGTATTCATTCTAATATATTTTTGTATATAATAAAATAATAGCAAGTCATGATAGCCGAGTTGTTAGGTGGTCGGAATTTCGAGTCGAGAGACACGAGTTCGATCCCCAGGTGGCAGTACCAATGAGTTTTTCAAAAACTTATGTACGAATTTCATCGTTGGCTTGGACATAAAGACGGCGACAGGCTCACCACCTGTCATGTTGTCCCGAAAATATCTTCGGTGGAAGGTGGGTCAAAGGGACTTAATTGTCTAGACTTGACCTTTGTCTACCCCTGTATTGGGAATTGCGTATATAATAAAAGAAACTCAAAATAATTAACAAGTAGCAGAGTAAGCAAGATCAAATATCACAGCTATTGCCTTCGATCTCAGATAGAATTATTAGGAAAACTCGATACGAAACCACAGAAGCGACAACTATTTTAATAATAGATATAATGTAAGTAATATGTAATTAAATAAAAATAAGCACAGAAAGGGGTGACAAAAATTACAAAAAATTTCGTTACCTTTCGTTTAATAGTTCAGTTTAACAAAGTTCAACACAGTAATTTTATGAAAAACTTGATTGTCACAATATTAATTAATTATTAGGCTTTTTAAAGATATATGAAATTGAGGTATATTAAAACTTAATAATTTTAATTAAATTTAAATTAAGGAGCAAAATTTAATAGAACTTATTGACAGGGTTGACACATGAAAAAAAAAATAGATAATAAGACAGATAATATAATAATAGATAATAAAAAATGAGTCAAGATAGCCGAGTGGGGTGGTCGGAGTTTCGAGTGGAGATACCCGAGTTGGTTTTACCAATGGGTTTTTCAAAAACTTATGTAAGAATTATATCGTTAGCTTGGACATAAAGACGGCGAATGTCTCACCACCGTCTCGTTGTTCCGAAAATATCTTCGGTGGAAGGTGGGTCGACGGGACTTAATTGTCTAGACTAGACCTTTGTCTAAAAACCCATAGGTACGAGCCTGCCGCCTGGGGATCGCAATCGGGTCTCTCGACTCGAAATTCCGACCACCCAACCACACGGCTATCGTGACTTTTTTCGGCTACGAAGGTTATGAATATTTCTATTCAAGCCATAGATACTTACAAGCTCTTATAGCCGAGTCGATGTAATTCAAAAGCTTAAAGATGAAGCTCTGTTGGCCCCACAGTAATGTGAGTAGAGTAGCCGGCGCCAAATAACGCAGGGTTGTCAAGATCGCGTTGAATGCTGTTGACCACATGCCTCGCCCCTCTTCGAACTCTGGGTATTCTGGTATCGTGAATAACCCTGAAAAAAATGTATTCATATGTTTTACTGGTATTTATTTTAGTTTTACAATACTAGTGTAGTCAGCGGTCTAGACAATTTACTTCTTTTTTTTTAAAGTAAAGGGAGGCAAACGAGCAGGTGGCTCACGTGATGGTTAGTGATACCGCCGCCCATGAACACCCGCAATACCAGAGGCATAGCAGATGCGTTGCCGGCCTTAGAGTCCCCCCCCCCCAGAATTGGGGGAGGGGGTGTGTGGGCCTTCGGTTACCTGCACTCACCAGACGAAACGCAGAAGTTTGTTAGACTTCTACTTCACGCCGGTATTCTGTGAGGTCGTGGTACTTCCCCGGTCGAGCCGGCCCATTCATGCAACAACAAAAGCTGATGCGTAGCTCTACCACTGCTGTTACTTACGACCGAAATCGAAAAATACATGAATAATTTTAACCAGACCATTGATGGGCAGCAGTGAGCAAGCAGCGTTTAATATGCAAGGTGTCTGGTACTGCAATTATCACATCCACACGCAATCGCGTTTATTGTAAATTCTCATTAGAGAAGAAACAAGAATCAAGTAACTACTTAGAATGGATCGGGTAATGTACCTGTTCCCTATATATTATTTTTAAGTCATAATTCCTCAAGAACGTTTTCGTTATTACTGAGGACGTTTTAAATGCTGCCCAAGATATAAAACAATGCACAATCAGCATGGAAAATTGTTTATTTGTTTTTGTACCAATCGATGACTTTTGAAATACTTACAGTTTCGTTTAACGTTAATGAAGTTTAAATGTAAGAAAGTAGTTAAGCCGTTTATAAAAGGACAACCGTCTAAAATGATTGTTTAATTAGAAAATATTTTTTTTTGTAAAGTTGAGGTCAACCTATATATAAAGCAAATATGCTTTGAATTCAAGGTGATTGGTTGTTGAGATATTATTGCTGTAATATTATTAATTAATATTATTCAATCATTTATATATTCATACTGGCTAGTGAATATATTAAGAATTTATAATTCATCATTTAAATGGCGGGTTAAACCGCGGGGCACAAAAATTAAATAGATACTAACCAACGCTTCTCCCTTGCGACTCCACCACATTTTCTTCGTACTTCTTACACAACTCCCTAATGCTATCAGACATTTTATTAATAATTTTAGTTACTTTAATATCGCCATATCTATTCCTTAATCAGTGTTAAGTACCTATATTCAAAATAAAATGTTACACCAAGATAAAGAGACTTAGAGAAATATTACAACACCAATAAGAGAAATTTAATCGAAGCTTTGTGTTAATATCGATTTCTTGGAGTTTTTATTTATTAGTTCGTCTGAATGTTTGCTTGTTTCGGTAGTGATTAAAACTGCTAAAGGTGGTTAAATCTAAGTGAAACCTATTTTAGGCATCATATCAGCATGGGAACTATACCGCCAATTGCTTATACAAATGTGTAATTTTACTTTTAATATGGATATCATGTGAAAAATAGAAGTCTCACATCTTTACTTGACATTTATACTTAATTTCATTAGCACCAAAACTCGCGGTAGCCATCTCTGCAATTTTTAAGTTAATGTTGAAGTTTGACAGAATAGAAACAGACATTATATACATCTCTAATATTGTATTTACTGTAAGTGGTTTTTTGGTGCCAAAATATTAACAGGTTACAACGAGTATACAATATGCATACCCTAAATATTGTATACCATATATGAGCATATGAGGTTTAACCTTGCCCCAGTGTCAGGGACCCATAATTTGGAAAAGAATTCAACGAAATGAACTCATAATTTTTGTTTTTACACAATTGGTTCTCGAGGGTTCTTATAGAAAAGCTAGGACTCCGCAGAAGGTTGCAGTCTTATAAGAAATAAGATATAAAATAAGATATTAAGATAATTGAGACACTTGACGACCAAGTGTAATAATGAATTTATAATTAAAATGAATTAATAATTTAATTAAGAATTAATAATATTAAGCAAAAAAAATCGTGTCATGAATACTTTGTATTAGCCTGTTATAATTGATTTTTTAAAATAACTAACTATTACGGGCGAATAATTGGAAGAGACTATGAAAAAATGCAGTCATGAAGTATATTCTTCTCCAAGGAATTTCACATAGCACAGTAGCCGTGTTAAAATCGACTACAAAATATTGATTGGGACAACATCGTCACATGCAATGTACGGTTGCAAAGTAAGCAGGTAAAGCACTTACTTGTGTTATGGATTCGAAAAATTAATGTACTACAAATACCAATTTGTCAGTTCTAATTGAGACGTCATTTAATCAAGTTTTACTTATAAACTGCACTTTAACCTAGTTTCCGTGTTATTATGGTCTGTCTACTTTCTTTCTTATGTTCTATTTACTTTCACACTTGAGATGTTGTGTAGATATTTCATTAAGTCTGTGCTGTTGTGTACTGTGAATGATACTGATACCTACAGCTTCGTATATTCTCGTCTTATAAGCATACGCTTATACTTATAAGAGGACGAACCATGTTATAGATTTACTGTTCTATGGATGAAAAGTTTATTTCACTTTAATGTCTTTTCTGCAATAAACAAGTACCTGATTTTCCTAGCCCTCTTTTTTTACTGTTTTTATATTTATTAAATTAATGCGTACTTTGTTAACTATCTATAGGCAAACGAAGTGTAGGACGATCCCTTCATGCGATGGAGTGACGACTTGCAAATTGTTGTTGGAAATGGATAGATGCAGGTGGACTGGAAACCGTTCCTTGGGGAAAGCTTTAGGGGAGGCCTATGTTCAACAGTGGAAAGTTACAAAGTGTGAAAAACAGTGTTAAGCTGTAAAGGATAAGAAGAAGAATGCGAAATAAAAAAAAATCAATTCACACGATCGTGATTCGCCACCGCGACCTATGTCGTACCGAGGTCGTAAATTTTAAATTTACTATTTTGAATTACGCCTGTTACGTTGGTGACATCTGCCAAAAGTTATTCTTCTTCTAACTCAGTGTTTATAACTTTTCAGAAATGGAGCGTTGATATGATAACGTCATATACATCTTTATGATGCAATGTTTATTCTATTTTATTGAAGCATGAAGTACCGCAAGATTGTTTGTTTTTTCTTAATTTTCTAAAATTTATAGACAAATTTAATTTTTGTAATGTAAAAACTGAAGGTTAACCGCCATACAACTTATGTCAGAAAAGCTTCAAAAAATTAATTACACTCACCATTTCAAACAAAAAGAAATTCATAATTTATGTAAATTCGCGATCCGTAAACAAAAGACATCTCTAGTGAAGATTAGAAAGCATTCACTCGTTTAAACTTGGTTCAACAAAATAAACAAAATTATTTTAAAATTATAAACCACTCGACCATTATTTCTTATTAGAGAGATCGCTGAGTGTAATTACGAAATACTAATACTGTTCATCTTATTATATTATTGAAAAAAAAAAAACTAAGAAATTATTACGAAAATCATTATTAAATTAACACTTTGTAAATTATGTGTTATGACAGGTTTACCTTAGTATTATGATAAAATGCATGAAAATGGTCTTCAATTTTATAACATGATCAGTTTTAGTACATTCAGCAAACTAGTATAATTTTCTTATTGTTATAATAATGATATATGTCGCCGAAAGCCAATAACCAAACGTTGAAATAATGTTAAATACTTACCTAAGTTATTTCCAATGACGGAATAAAAGATGTCCGCTCAACTGCACATTTTTTCATTAGCAAAGCCGTAAACAGACTAATCTTATCTTATAGCTATGAGTTTGTATATAGATGTTAGATTCAGCGATAGCGGCGATAAAGCAACTCTTCAATGAATCAGAAAATTAATATACTTAATTAAGCTAAAAAGAGCCGGCGGAATCGTTTTGTGTTGTCGGTTCATCATTTCAATAATTAAATATACCCTTTGTCTATTCAACGAAAATGACATCCTTAGTTTAAGTGATGGTGAAATGAACGAGGATGTGACACTAGATTTTCCTTTACAAAACCACCACCTGTCACGTTGTCCCGAAAATATCTGCGCTGGAAGGTGGGACGAAGGGACTTAGTTGTCTAGACTAGATCTCCGTCTACCCCTGTATTGGAAATGGCGTGAAGACATTTTTTTCCTTTACAAAATAATACTTTGTAGTGTTTCGTCGGCGTAAGAGTAAAGGTTCTTTTACTCTTACGCAGTACTATTAAGGATATATGAAAATAAATAAATAAATAGTCTTTGTTGTTGGGAAACACAGAAGATACTACCTATTTACTTCACCAGTTCACGATCGTCTTTTATAGATTTTATCTAAAACTACTAAAAACCATTATGATATTTTTTGCAGATGTTCTTTAAAAACTGCAATATTTTAAAAACTTCGTGTTTCATTAGTCATATCAATATTTTTTCTTTACAACACCAAACGGAGAAACTTGTGAACTTAGTAACTACTATAATGACTATAAATTAAGAATTTTTTTTAAATTTCAACTGACACGGGCGGAATTCCGCGACCGTAGCCACGTGGCAACGGTTCGGCAGAGGTCGCGGGTTCGAATCTCTGCAGCATAACTTGTATGCTTTAATGCTAAATCAATAAAAAATGAGTAATAATATTATGACTATTTAAAAAATAATAGTACATTTTATAGAATTAATGACAGATTTAGTCATAATGTATTTATTTCGTCATACTGTATATCATCATATTGTATTTATTACACCAGTCGAGCACTTAAAACACAATTGATAGCATAGATACGCTTATTTTTTACTAGATAGGTATTTATACCTCTATGGTTATTTGCTAGTTCAATGTACGATAAAGGTTAGTTTATTGATAGAAGAATACATATTTTAAAAGGAAAAAAGTAAGAATATTTAAACCAGATTCTTCTTAGTATAAGTACTTAAAAATGAACAGAACATTATTGAGGTCAGCTGGAAGCATGTCGAGATCGTGACTCACGTTCCGTGTCGACTTTATTTACGTGAATAAATCCCAATTTATCTTTCATTTTTATCTGTATATAACCTATCAAGTGGTCCTTTTTCTACATTCGAAATTTTTTTCATGAACTACAAATACCTATTTAATTTTGACGACCTTGAGGGCTCGAATGAGATACTCACTGTAAAATACATATCTTCACGCCATTGCAATACAGGGGTAGGCAGAGGACTAGACAATTAAGTCGTTTCGAACCAACTTCTCACTTCACCAACTCATCGTTACTGGTGATGAGCCCGTCGCCGTCTCAATGTCCAAGCCGTCGATATAATTCGTATATAAGTTTTTGAAAAAAACCCATTGGTACGAGCCTGCTACCAGGGCATCGAACTCGGGTAAGGGACCCGAGTTCGATCCCCTGGTGGCAGTTCGACTCGAAATACCGACCACCCAACCACTCGGCTATTGTCACTTAGATACACACTGGTATACATAGTGTCGCCAGCTTTGAAGTACTAGGCTGCTTTAACTGACACGTCCAGAAAACCACTTTTTCTACATTGTCTCGGTTTGTGATACCTTCGTTATTTCTGATTCCATAATATAAATAATTTAGTATTGAGAAGTATTTGATGTTGTCCCTATGTATGAATTTATCTCAGGTGTAGTACTAAAAATGCCAGAATATAGGGTGGCATCAGATATTTCTTTAAAGGAAAGTTATGAAAATGAAAATATCTTCACGCAATTCCCAATACAGGGGTAGACAGAAGTCTAGTCCAGACCATTAAGTTCTTTCGACCCACCTTCCACCGAAGATATTTCCGGGACAACGAGACAGGTGGTGAGCCCGTCAACGTCTGAAGGAAAGTTATGATGATGAAATATGAAAAACACTTGTATTAAAACCAAATGTAATGCATACAACCAAAACAGTACGGTCAGATTACGCCGTGTGAAACTACCTTAATAAAATTGTGCGTATTTAAAAAATATTAAGCCGTTATTTTCATAAAAACCTTCTCACGTTTTTCATTATCTTTCTGAACAATGAAAACATCTTTGCTCTTAAGGCTTTTAAGACCTTAAATCATTCATAGAATTTTGTCTGACAAGTCTGTACTTTTCTATTCTGATTGTTTTCGAGCAAGGTTAAGTTTCTTCTGACATTTACGAAAAAGTAAATTGTTTTTTCTATCATTGTTCACCTCTGGCTAAGTACGTTTTAAGGACACATACCATATTTTATTAAGTCACAAACATACTTAAAAAATATTTTTCGGAAAATTGTCTATCACGTGCAAGAAACTAGTATAAAAACATATATTAAAATAAAGAAGGACGTGAATCAAATCAAAAACAATTTACAACAAAACTGACGAGTTTTCAAGCTATTTTTATATTATTTCAAAGTTATTTTATATTTATTATATTCATATTTATTCATTTCAATAAAGAGCAATATTACCATATAGTTGATATTATTATCATATACTTTCTGGGTGGTAGTAAACTCAATGTTGGGAGCCTACCCCCTGGGGATCGTATTCGGCTCGACTCTTGATTGACTTGATGACTTTTTTAAATGATTTCAGAGCTGTATTAAGTAGAGATTATATGAATTTACAATAGCCAAGTAGTTGGGTGATCGGAATTAGAGTCGAGAGACCCGAGTTCGATCCTCATGTGACTGGCTCATACCAAAGGGTTTTCAAAACCTATGTACGATTCATATCATTGGCTTGGACATAAAGACGGCGACGGACTCACCAACTGTCACGTAGTCCCAAAATATAGACGGTGGAAGGTAGATCAAAGGGACTTAATTGTCTGGACTAGACCTCTGTCTACGCCTATATTGGGAATAGCGTGAAAATATTAAGTAGAGATGGTTTTTTTATATGAGCATGCAACACCTAAAAAACCAGTTCCATATATCTAAGTGATTTCTATTTTAAAAAAATGACTAAATTAGGTGCGCCCTTTACCTTCTGAGTCAGTTTAGAGGTTGTTCGAAACGAGATTGTAAAGAAAAAGTACTTCGATATCTCGGGCCTTGTTTTAAAGTAAAATGGCTTTTTCGAGTGAACGGCGTTCGAGTACTTGAGAAGATAAATAAATATACAGATAATGTCGTATGATGACTGATTGGACCACAAACCACGTAAAAATCACGTGGTTTTTCTTATATTCTATAACTGTGTATGCATGATAGTTCACAATAATAATTAAATAAATAATAAATACCTAAGTAAATAGGGACAACGCAACTAAGTAAATAGGTAAGTAGCTTAAGCACTAGTGTAATGGAATCAGAAATAACAAAGGTACCACAAACACCCAGGCCTGAGACAATGCCGTAAAAATGGTTTTCTACATTGCCCCGTTCGAGAATCGAACCTGGAACTGTAGAGTTGGCGACACCATGAAAACCTGTACGTACTTCACTCCACTGAGGTCAACTATTATATTCAAATTAATAATTAAATACTTTGTGTTCTACTTGTCTATGGGGCAGAACGCAATAATAATATATCTCTCACGCCATTCCCAATACAGGGGTAAACAGAGGTCTAGGAGCTCGCTCAAAAATTATAGATTTCTATATTTATGGATAATGTTCTACGGGCAGTTTTTGAGTACAGTGGCCGACTGCTATCAATAGAAATCAAGTCTTTAAAACTATAATCCTATAGTATTTATACTATTTTTAAAAGAAAAGGCCAAGAGTACTCGGATACCTAAACGTGCATGTCTGCAGAAAGTAATGAATATGAAAGAAGCGAAAGAGGTACGTAAGGGTCTTGACACATGGCGATCTGTTCTCATTGTCATCTCAGTCCGTCGGGGACTGTGCGTGAAGTAGTAGTAATTTCGTTTAAACTGATACTGGTACTGGCACGTATGATAAGACTTGATTGACTATTAAATTTTACGCGTTTTTATCAATTGTTGCATTATATTTATAATATCTTGGGTTGAAGGGACTTAATTGTCTAGACTAGACATCTGTCTACCCCTGTATTGGGAATTGCGTGAAGATATTTATTTATTTATTTATTTTATATTTATGATAAAGTGGTTCACCCACTTTACGTTATAACATTACGCTATATACGTACGTATATACATAAGTATATAATATTACGTTACGATTATTTTTAAATAAAACCTTAATCCCGACAATGCTATCAGCGGCTACTTTTTATTTTTTGTTATTATTAAATAGTCTGTAAGATAAATAAAGTCGTTCTTTGTTCCATTTATCAGTTATATCTCTCAATCTCAGTATCTGGGTCATGTTACAGACAGTCACACAATTTGTCTCCATTGTTTGTCCAGCTTAGTCACCTTGGGATGATAATTAATTATTTGTTAGTATAACTGTAAAGAGAAAAAGTGTCTTAAAGTTAGCTTAAAAGTTAGCTTAGTGCGAGATGTCTAATATTGGGTTAGCCTATTGGCTTCCCAGGCGTGACGATTATGGCCGATCATCCTTACGGAAGAAGCCTGTATCCGGCTAAGGACTTTTCTTGGCCATTAAGTAACTGTAAAAAAAATCTTCACACCATTCCCAATGTAGACAGAGGTCTAGTGTAGACAATTAAGTCCCTTCGATCCACCTTCCACCGAAGATTATTTTAGGGACAACGTAACAGGTGGTAAGTCCGTCGCCGACTTTATGTCCAAGCCAACGATAAATCATATATAACTTTTTCAAATAACCCTTTAGCACGCGCTGGTCACCTGGGGTTCGAATTCCGGTCTTTTGACTCGAATCCTGATCACCTAACATCTTGGCTAACGTAAATATTGTTAAAAAAAACATTGGAATGTACGTGTGTCAGAAAATAGAGTATTTCTTTATTCGTTTCTAGTCCAATATTATATGTCAAAAACCTACTCACAATGTTATTGGATAAAATTTTATTGAACGTACATACGTGTAAACATATATGCAAAAAATGGAATTGCGAATAAAATATTAAAATATTTCATCAACAAATTTTAAAATTATTTTGCATGTTAAGTAATTGGTCTAAGCAATTTATTTATTCGACGTTTTTTCTCTTTTCCCACAATTTTATGTATTGGGTACGATAAAATTTATACAAGGCTCACCACGTGTCCCGTTGTAAAAAATAAATTTCAATGGAAAGTGGGTCGAAAGGAGTACCTTGTCTCGACTTATGTCTACCAGTATGGGAAACTTCGTGAATATATATTGGAAAAAATTATGATTAACGTTTATGTAATTTTTCGGTACTTACTGTGTGTATCCTTGCTGTAATAATAATAGTTTATAACTATAAACCTACAGTTCTTGTTCTTGTAATGACTTTGTACCAAAATTACTGAAAACTAATTCTGTGCCAAGAATCAGCATAGACAACCCATTCCACGAAATATAAACCGTATTCTGCTTGAAATAACGACGAGGTGAAAAAACACTAATAGAAAATAAATACAATAATTTGTGAAAGCACATATATTGCAACCATCACTGTTCGACGTTAATTTTGTATTGCAACCTCACATAAAACGTACGTGACGACCTGATAGCTAAGTTGGTAGTTACCCTACCTTCGAAGCTGAGGGTTGTGGGTACGAATCCTGTAAACTGTGATGAATGTGAATGTTTGTACTCGGCACGTGAAAGTTTATATGTGTTTATAAATATTTATCTAAGTAAATATATATGTATGAAATTATATTGTACTGTTAGCTTGGAAATGGAAGACAACGATAGGCTCACCACCCGTCACATTTTTCCAAATACGTTTCAGTGAAAAGTGGGTTCAAAGGACTTCATTGTTTAGACTTGTGCCTACCCCAGTATGGAAAAATTAGTGAAGCTTTGAAAAAATTTAAAACATATTAGAATAAAAACATCTTCCTGGGCAGATATAAACTTTTTGAGTATTGTTCTGATTATATTTATTAATGAACCTCGGACCGAATCGAATCCGGGACCTCAGAGCTGGCGACACAATGAATACCGATGTCAACGCCACTGGTCCACGGAGGTTCCAACTTAATACAACAATTCCACGATATATATAAAAATATGTAGATCAGTGTTAGAACTACATCACACTGTCTTTGTTTTTTGGAGACATGGTTATACTAAGATAAAGCAGCTTTGTATATTTTCTTAATTTTCACAGAACCCAGGAAAATGCATAGTATTATATTTTTAATTTATAATAAATATCAATTGATTTGAATTCATATCACCCAACCACTCGGCTATCATGGTGACCCACCTTTCATTGAATATTATACCGCCTATTTAAGACAACGTAATTAGTGGTGAGCCTACTGTCATGCGTCCAAACTAACGGTATACTAAACTTACATAAATATCATCATACAAACATATTCAGCACATAAATGTTCGCCCTAGGAGGATTCGTATCCACAATCCTTGGTTTCCAAGGCAGTGACACTTTCAACTGAACTCTCAGGTCGTCAAATATAACTTTAACTGTATAATACAGCGATGCCTGTTTGCGGTTCGCCCAGCTAACTGTCTTATGAATCGTAAACACAGTATTCGGATCAAAGAAACCATTATAAGTGCAATAAACTGTCCCCCAGGTTATTAAATTGGCGATGAACCTGATTACAGTCTAAAAAGTATTCTGTTTCGGCAAATAAAGTAATTGTCAGAATATGAGACGTCTCTCTATAATTTTAATAACCCTTTCACTCTATTTTCTTATTATCATAATTATTATCTTTTTAACTTTATCTTTACGATAAAATCACTTTTATAAACAGTAACAGTTCACTACAAATCATACCTTTTTCTTATAAGGAGGGTTTGCCACACATAAACAGCGGTTTGGGGATCTGATCAAACACACCTTTTACACTACTGTCAATGTATTGTATGTAACATAAAGATTGGTGTAAAAATGATGATAAATAATTTTTTACTGCATAAGAATTATTTTCTCATAGATGAAAACTATTAAAAAGAAATCTAGATAGTAAGGTTAAAAAATTAAAAAGTATTGATTATGAATTGTCAGATAAAAATGCATATATTTACATGTTATTTTTATGTATTATATTGCCATGTTAAAAGTAATAAGATAAAAGAGAAAGAATACAAAATATTATCACAATCGTTAGAGTAACTTCTGAAATAGCGATGGACGAATTTTTAAATGTACAACAATAGCTCAAATAAAAGAATATGGTAATGTTTGAAGACATGCGTTAAAAAGTGAACGCAGCGGTTATCTGCATATTCTCGCCATCGTGCGTCTAAACAAATTTAAAATTCAAAATAACATAAGAAAGTAAAAAGTAAAATTGTATAATAGTACAATGAGACACGAATACTGTATAGTCGAGTTATCTGAAAGATTTCGAGTGTTTTTACGATTTTTACACACGATTCAGTTACGTAAGTAAAAATATGCGATGGCATGTGTATAACTTTATATAACGACAGTTATAATTTTACAGTTATAACTTAGAGGCAGAAGTCCACAGACAATTTATATATATTAATTAATAGGACAGTTAATAGTTCAAACTTTAACTTAGACTTGTGGGGGGACAAGATAGAGTGACAACTTTCACTACCTGGGGTTCATAGGACTATGCTTTTAACAAATTTATTAAGAGATATTTCTTTTATGTATTATATTATCTTATTCATTCAGATATAGATTATTGCTTGAAATAGGTAACTCTACATCATTTAAAGTAATAATATTTAGGCTTTACACTAACTTTTTCGTAATACCGTAATAACGTAAACAACCAAAAACATATAGCGATACAAAAAGTTCTGAAATAGTATTTATAGGCCCAGATACGTCTTAGTAAACTATCTCGTATATTTTATCTCAGATATCAATGTGCAAACTCGGTTCATGCATTTTTATAACAGTTTAGATACTAGATAGATAGAAAAAAAAGTGTTAAAGCAAAACCCATAAATTTCAATGTAGTGACAGTGTAATGTGATCTTCCCTTGTCTTAGTTACATGTAGAAAATTCCTTTTACAGGAATTTTATATTATTGCACTATTAACTTGAAACTCTGTAACAAACACGCAACATGTGTAATTCTTTCAGTTCTGTAACACTATATTACAACCGATATTAACACAATTTTTGAAAGGAGCAGAACATTTAAATAAATTAATAATATTTTAATGTTGTCACACGCACATAAGACGAAAGCGGAAGGTGAACTGAGTGAAAGATATCTACAAGGCGATGATTATCATTTGTTTTTTCTTAAGTGGGCAAGGTTGATACGCAAAGATGACAATATCGCGCGTCTTATCTTGAACTGATTTCAAAACCTTCAATAGCTTGACGCAATGTTATATTAACAACTGTCCTTCTTAAAAGTGTTTGGAATTAGGTAAAAGATCTTTTTAAGCTTGTGCCATACTCTCACCCATATCTCCTATAATAAAGTACTGAAAATACCTTTCTATTTTATATGAGGTTTGATTGAGATACGATAAGAAGTATACTTGATACTTATTGATATTGAGGAATTACAAAGATGTCATCGTGTTTTACTTATCATTTGATTAAAGTTATTTTCAACTTCCATGGGCCGCAGTACCCATATTACCATATTACCTACTCGTAATATTTTTAGAATGTAAAAACTTACTTGCATAGATACTTAAAAAAGAAAAGTTACTTAGATTTTTTACGTATTTTTTAAGATAATTCAAAAATTGACGCTGGAAATAGAGATTATGTCTTTGATAAAAAAATAAGTATATAATTATCTTTGACAGTTGATATAATATAGTCATATCAAATAAAACACTCTGTACTGCATCACTTAAGTAAGAACTTCGGTTTCTTATTTTCAACCTATCAAGACCTACGCTGCTGCATATAGGCGCGCTGAGTATATCCCCAAAGATCGCCACAAACCCCGGTCCTGACCCATCTTGCGATCCCCGCAATGCAGTACTTAGCTGTTGTTTTTTTTTATAAAAACACCTCGCATTTTAGATCACTTAAAATATGTATGTTTCGTGAAAATCGCGGTCAGTTTCACATCCGAATAGTGAACACATGCAAAAGTTACGCATGCTTCGGACACTGAATTCCGAGTTGAATAAAAACTTCGGTAATAATGCAAAATATTTAGTTTCATGATTATTTAAATTTAACTTTTATAATTAAAATCGAGTAGAATATTTACGAGTACTTTAAAAAAAAAACGGTATTTTAAATGCGTATTTTTTGTGTTATTTTGTCAGTCTTGTTTTTTATGAGAAAAAACATTCCCAATACTGAGGTAGACAGAGGTTTAAACAATTAAGTCCGTTCGACCCTCCTTTTACCGCTCATATTATTTTTTGGGAAAACGTAACAGGTGGTGGGCCTGTCGCCGTCTTTATGTCAAATGAATTGGTATGAGCCTACCGCCTGGGAACGAACTCTGGTCTCTTAACTCGGATTCCGGTCAATCCGAGTGGTTGGATATAAAAAAAAATAAGTGGTTAGATATGTGACATTTTTATGAGGAAAGGTAGCAAATTCGTTAGCAAACCTTAATGGAGTTTCACCCTAATTTCACATCAATGGATCATCTTTCGTTAAGTATTACCGACGTCTATGTAAACTCACTTGAATAATTAGAGAGACTTCAGGTGGGGTTTAGTTTATAATAGACCAACCAACTGCCAACCATTAAAAAAACAAGCTAAAAAGAGAACATGGACCATCCGACCGACCTAGCCGTTAGGGCACTAACTTTTATTTGCCTAGCACAGGGGATTCTCTTAATATCGTTAACAATATTCTCTTAAACTCAATATCATTTAACACTTCTAGCAAAGACGTAGAAGTCTTTGTCCTGTCTGTACAATAATTAAAAAAAAACATCAAGATCGATTGACAACCCGATATACAATTAGGTTTTTGGTGACCGTGCCGTATATGCTTAGGGATGGGGGTTCGAATTCCGCGTGAATATTTATCAATCTTAATATGTATGAAATTAAGGTTATCGTACCGTTAATAAGAAAATTAACACGACGATAGTCTCACCATTTTAGCACGTATTCCAAAAGTGTTTCGGTGAAAAGTGGGCCGAATAGACTTAATCGTCTCGACGGCTACTTCCCCATTGTTGGGAAATTGCGTGATGATATATAACAATAACATAAATTCGGTTCTGTGTAGTGTCAGTTGTCTATGAATGTCTTAAGATACGATTGAGACCTTTTTAAATGTCAATAGCTACTGATAGATAGCAGAGTAACCATATCCAAAAAAATGAATCAAAGTCAAGCAGGCCAGGAACGGGGAGCACCGCCTAAGGTTATAACTGCTAGATCATAACTGCGATCGCCAATCCTCTTGTTAAGCGTGTTTTATATGGCAAATCTTCTTAATGAGGTGACATAGGCCACCTTTGTCCTTCCGCTGACTTTTACCGGCTAACGACCTATAAAAGTATGTTGCTTATAATTTAAACAAAATAAAGTAAATGGTAAAATGATTTTACAAAATTATTAACCGGTACAATAAAATCGTACTGTAAATTTCTGAGAAACAATATGCATTTTATAATATTGTAAACACAGTTACTTGATTTTTATTTTTATTATAAATACAGTTATTTGACTTTCGACTACAAGATACAATTAAATTAAAATCTTGTAATAATTGGACACTAAGACGGCGATATGATCACCATCTGTCATGTTGTCCAAGTTAGGCTTCGGTAAATGTTGTGTCGAAGGGACTTAATGGTCTAGACCTCTGTCTACCCCAGTATAGAGAATATTTGTGAAGAAATAAAGTATCATGTGAAACAAAATGATAAATAATTCTCTTCTTTTCATCTAAAATGACGTCTTTTTTGGAATAACATTTGAATATTGAAATAGTATTCCTGAATAATCATAAATCAGCTGAATTAAGTTCATTGTATCATTCATAAATATTACAATCATTAAGAACGGCGCCTTATCAATATCTTATGAATGAATTATGATAATATCATATTTATACAACGGCGAATGAATGAATATATGAAAAATAATATTTATGTAATTTTTCTTTTTATTTGGCATTAAGTAATAGAACAATTTCTACACATACGCTGTAAATTTTCTGTATAATAATATTATTATAATTTAAATAAATAATAATAAATATCTTTACACAATTCTCAATACTGGGGTAGACAGAGGTCTAGTCTAGGCAATAAAGTCCCTTCGACCCATCTTCCACCAATGATATTTTTGAATAACCCATTGATACGAGCCTGCCACCTGGGGATCAAACTCGGGTCTCTCAACTCGAAATTCCGACCAACCAACCACTCGGCTATCGTGACTTTAATTTATAATTGAATAGAAAAAAGATGTAGAAACAGTTTTCTCTTTTCCCTTCAGTTTTTGCACCAATTTAAATTATTTATATTAATGTTTAATAGTAATTGATAGGACTTATTAACAAAAAAAAGGATGATTCCTGGTAATTGTTAAATCGTGGACTTATCCATGGAGCGCAGCTTGTTTATTCTAAATAGACTATAAAATTATACACTTTTATGGTAATATATACTACAAAAAATTCTGGAAATATTTTGATAACCTTCCATTACGATTTACAGTTAACGTCAAAGATTATTAGATATTCTTATTACGGCACATGCATTTCACGTAATGCAAAATGTTAAATCATTCCTTAGAAAGTTGGCAGTACGGACTCAGCTGTATTATCATGGTTTTCACTCAATTAATCTATGATCGGACACAATAATCGCAAATTGAAGATACATTGATTGCAGACATTTGTGCATAACTATAAAGCGGATTACAGTACAAGAGAAAATAATAGCTGTTGCTATCTCTTATCAAAAAATAAATTGGCAGGTACAAATGGAAAGTTTAATAAACATCTGTTTGAAAACTCTGTACTGTTGATTACTCTGCAAATATTCCAATGACAGTGAAGTTACTAATTTCATATGGCCAAACATAGATTTATGGTACAACTTGCGATGCTTCGCTTCGATAGTAAAGCGTACACATGTTTACATTTGTTTTTGTCATAGTTTCAAATCGGCCTTTTGCATCTAACATGTAGTTGGTTTTATATAAATAAAAATAAAATAATAGATAAATATCTTCACGCAATTCCCAACACAGGGGTAGACAGAGCTCTAGCATAGACAATTAAGTCCCTTCGACCCACCTTCCACCATCCACCATAAGTTTTAGAAAAAACCCATTGGTACGAGCCTGCCACCGGGGATCAAACTCGGGTCTCTTGCTATGTGGCTATCGTGACTCTCTTGGATTGGACATTTTACGTAAAACTATAATTATTTATAAACATAAAATTTTCATAAACTTTCCGCATGGATCAATGTCCATTATTGATTTAATTGTGTTTTATTTAGTTTTTTAAAACTATCCGATGTTCGTCGATGTGGTCATGTGTCATGGTCTGTGGTCTTCAACATCCTGTTTTCATAGTCAGTGTCTGCTATCGAATACATATAGGTTGACGGTATAGGGTTATTCTTCAACTTATTGGTTGTTTAATTTGAGTATAAAACATGAATAACTTAAAATAATAGTAAGTTTACTGTAAATAATAGTTTTCTAAAACAATCTTGCATTTAAATAATGAACTTATTTATAAAATATTACAATAAATATTATAATATCAATATCGATATAAATTCATTGACATACCACGTCTTATACAAAATTATTGATCACTATCTTATCTCATCCGAAGCGAGAAAGTTGATTACGATTTAATCAGAATTTGTTACTGTTTATGAATAATGGAATTGTTTTAGTAGCAACTGTCTACGAACTGTCTGTCATGTAAATTTATACACTGACGTTATCATTTCATTGAATTGTTTAGGTAAATTAGGAAATGAATAGAGATGTCATGGACATAATTATTAGTATTTCTAATTTAATTATAATGTTTCAATTATAATATAAATTGGTCGATAGATTGCCGGATCCCAGGCGGGAAGAGGTGTACTAGGTTCGAATCCCGATAGGGGCAAGAATTTGTGTAATCAAAATGATGTTGTGATCAAAATGAAGTTTGTACTCGTGTCATGGATGTGATATAAATAAATAAATACATAACTTGATAGGTATAACATCCCATACATTGGACTAATACCAAACTATTACCACAAACATTCAGAACCGAGAAGCATAGAAAAAGTGTTTTCTGTATTGATCCGGCCGGGAATCGGACTCATCCCAGGTTCGATCTCCAAGCCAGCGACACCACGAAAACTGGTGCGCGCGCCATTGGTCCACGGAGGTGGTCAATAGGAGGTTTGTACGTTTGTATAGATATTTATCGATGTAGGTATATATCTATGTATGTATATATTTATATAAAGTATATTATACCATTCGCTGGGACATTTAAATGGCGATAGGCTCACCTTAGGTCACGTTGTCGAAAGTAAGTTCAGTGACTATGTGTTTAGACTTCTAACTACCCCTGTATGTAGAAATGCGTTAAGATTCATACAACTAACGAACATTGTATTTAAAAAACAATGACGTTTATACATAAAATTTAACGACCATTCATAAAAATTTACGTGCAGGTGTGTTGACAAAATTTTATAACCTACGTTTTTTTATTTACAATGTTTCAATAAAATTTTACACTTATAGTTATTTTGTATTTAATTAGGCTTTATCATTGATAGGTTTGATGGGATATATAATTGGACTGTGTCCTCTAAACATTAATGTGAAAAAGTTATACATTATTTGTTTTAGAAGAATTTAATAACTAATTAGTAAATAGTTTATTACTAACTAGTTTATAATTATTCTTTAAATTGAAATTCCAGCCATGATGGCAATGCTCTATCTTTTGGAGTGCAAAGAACAGATGTAACTTAATTTCAAATTCAAAATTTAAATAGCTTTGCAATCTTATGTATAACAACGTTATACATAAGATACGAAAATATCTTCCGCCGAAGATATTTTCGTATCGGGACAACGTGACTGGTGGTAAATCCATTGCCGTCTTTATGTCCAAGCCAACGAAATAATTCATAGATAAGTTTTTGAAAAACCCATTGGTACGAGCCTGCCCCCTGGAGATCGAACTCTGGTCTCTCGACTGGAAATTCCGACCACCCAACCACTCTGCTATAGTGACTTTTTAATAATGCATAAATAAATAAATATAAATAAACATCTTCACGCAATTCCCAACAGGGGTAGACAGAGGTCTTGTCTAGACAATTAAGTCCCTCGACCACCCTTCCACCGAAGATATTTTCGGGACAACGTGACAGGTGGTGAGCCCGTCGCCGTCTTTATGTCCAAGCCAACGATATGATTCGTACATAAGTTTTTTTGAAAAACCCATTGGTACGAGCTTGCCACCTGGAGATCGAACTCGGGTCTTTCGACTCGAAATTCCAACCTCGGCTATCGTGACTTTTTAATAATACAAATTCTTAAAATACTCTATACACTCTACTACTCTACTCTCTCTACACACTCTATACACACTTCTTAGGCATCAATGTATTTTATTATAAAAAATAGTAATTATATATATAATTCTTTGTAAATTTTAGCGATAAGTACTGACTACGATGCTATGGTTGGAACATATTGAATCAATGTTTCGGTCACGTTCACTCTCGCTTTATATTGTGCTATACGTTACCAGAAAATTGGAAATACGTCTATTTGTAGGAGTCACAGTTGGAGAAATTAGTTATTTCTGACAAATGTAATAAAACTCTCAGACCGATGCTCGTACCGTTTTAACTTTTTTGTAACAAAGCCCCCAATTCGATTCCTTCTAGTTTTATTTCATCAGCCTGAGAAATCAGCATAAAAAACCTAAAAGACTTTTTAAGTAGGCCCGATAATCGTTTTTTTATTTATGTTATTTGTTACATAAAAAAATGTTCACACCGTAACACCAAGTGTCTGTACCTCGTGCCTGAAATCAGTATTGCTGAATGACAATAGCAAATCTGTATTATCAACATAAAAACTTGTTGAGAATCAAGTGTTGCGAAAAGGTTACTTTTTCGGTTCTATTCCGATCCGAGAATCTCGCATCTTAAATTATTTTTAAAATATTGTGTTATTATAAGTTTTGCAACCATGTTTTTATTAGTAGTAATTTATATGTTTTAGTGTAATCAATAAAAAGTATTGATAAGATAAATTGAAAAAGGTTCATAAATATAGGACCTTTATAACATTTATATAAGTATAATAACATAAGTCACGTTAGCCGAGTTGTTGGGTGGTCGGAATTTCGAGTCGAGAGACCCGAGTTCGATGCCCAGGTGGCAGTACCAATGAGTTTTTTCAAAAACTTATGTACGAATTTCATCGTTGGCTTGGACATAAAGGCGGCGACGGGCTCACCACCACGTCACGTTGTCCCGAAAATATCTTCGGTGGAAGGTGGGTCAAAGGGACTTAATTGTCTAGACTTGACCTCTGTCTAATAAATAAATATCTTCACGCAATTCCCAATACAGGGGGTATTGGGAATTGCGTGAAGATATTTATTTATTATTATTTATTTATTTTACAACATTTGAGCTGTATACGAGTACATTCATGAATTAAATAAATCATATTATCGAAAGTGGCAACACATACATAGCAGGAAATGAAAGGTGGAACCAATTAGCTACTTTCATTGCGGCAATTGCACATTGCGGTTATTGTTGTTCTAGAAAATACGACTTTTTTAAATACTAGACAAACCTCTAGAAGATGGACCGACGACCTGCACAAATTGCAGGGAGTCCATAGATGCTGGTGGCTCAGAACAGTTCTTTATAGCAATCTGTGTGAGATGCCTATGTTTAGCAGTGGACTTTCAATTAGCTGCAAAGAAGAAGTAGATATCTTATTATTATATCGATACTACATGAATATAAGTAAACTATGTATATCATATCAATAGACGAGTGGATGGGTGTTTGGAATTCGAGTCACAACAAAACACAGGGATTTTTTTTTTTGAAAATTTTTTTTCAAAAATTATGTACGATTTATATCGTTGGCTTGGACATGAAGACAGCAACAGACTCCACGTCGTCTCAAAGAATGTCATCGGTGATAGGTGGGTCGAAAGGACCACCGTTGTCTAAACTTATACCCCAGTATTGGGAATGGCGTGAAGATATCTATTATGTATATCATAAAAAGTGGCAGTTCATACAGAGCAGGAAATTAAAGGTGCAATGAGCTAGCTAGTTTCATTGCGGTAATAAACCCGATAAACTGACGTAACTATTGCAAATCAATGCAAATAAATTGATAATACCACCGGTGTTAAAAAGTACGTGATTATACACAGAAAGAATGTCTATTGTAGTGAATGTATTCACTGATTGAAAAGTGTTTCGTACATTTGGATTAAAAATTAATTTTAGTTTGTAGATGCCTAACGATAGCAGTGCGGTTGGACAATCGGGATTCGAATCAGGCGACACTCGTTCGATTCTCAGAAAGAATATAATTATCAAAGTGAGTTTTTTCTAAACGTATGTACGATTTATATCGTTAGTTTGGTTACAAAGACGGCAACAGGCAACTTCACCATTTACGTTGTTCGAAATAAGTAGAAAAGGACTAAATTTAATCCTACTGAAGGAATAAATTTAATCACGGAAATTGGTGTAGAAAAAATGTCTCAAGAACTTTAGCCGTAGCCCAGCGATCAGGACGCTTACTTTAGAAAGCCAATGTACCAAGTTCGATCCAGGGTATCTATTTCATAGATATCTCCCCAGCAGAAGGCATTCACAATATGCTAATTACTTTTAATTCATTACATCGTTGGCTTGGACATAAAGACGGCAACGGGCTCACCACCTGTCACGTTGTCCCGAAAATATCTTCGGTGGAAGGTGGGTCAAAGGGATTTAATTATCTAGACTAGACCTCTGTCTACCCCTGTATTGGGAATTGCGTGAAGATATTTATTTTATTTATTTAAGATATCGAGTATATAATTGTTATTATACGGCGGTGACGGCGTTGGAATGCACCACCTACTTTTTCCTTTGCGTGGTATCGCAAAGCTACTCACTTTGGGAACAGAGCAATGTATCTGATGTTGTCCCTATCTATTTATGTATTTTTTTATTCCGTAGGTAGGAGGAGGGACTTAAAAACAGCTTTTAAAATATCAATATCTACCGACAAATTGGCGGCATATACTAACACAGACAAATTGAAAATTAAACGATCTACAAATCATGAGTTGAAATGGTACGTGTTGAACTTTAAATTGCATTTAGCTTTTCCACCAAGGTAATGAACACAAAATGGAGGAATTTATTCGGTACGGACGTACATAATTGATATGTCAGAGGCAGAGCGCAACGCATCGCGTATGCACTCACTGCTTGCGGCTCTGTTCAAGCTTCACAGGAGTAGAATTAAGCTGTAAATGCACTACGCCATAATTAATAAATAACATATCTTCGGCTTCCTCCTTACAATCTATAAAACGTCCACTGCTGAACATAGGCCTCCCCTAAAGATTGCCACATAGAACTATCCAAAGGCATCTGCATTTATCCTTATAGGATCTCAGAGCTGGCGATAACTTGAAAAGCAGTGTGTATGCCATTGTTACCGACTTTTTATATATTTATTGGGATATCCGACTACAATTAATCTTCAAGCAATTTAATCACGTGGTCTGTAGTGTATCCCTTTCAACAACTTCTTTTATTGTTTACTCTCGCATTGAATACTGGCGTGAAGTAGAAGTCCAACAAACTTCTGCGTTTCGTATGGTGAATGCAGGTAACCGGAGGCCTCTGGTATTGCAGGTGTTCGGCAGTAATCACTTACCATCACGTGAGCCACCTGCTCGTTTGCCTCCCTTGTCCATAAAAAAAACTGTATATTTCTTTCACCATTCGTTTCTCAACTAACTTTATTAAAAGTATCATTTCTAAATATTCAATATAACTGAAAAAAAAAATATATCTTCCGCTCGTTGCGTGTCGGGCTTTATAAAATTAAGCGTGCAACTAACAGTGGGGGCGTCCACATTAGTTTGTTTAGGAAGCGCACACAGTGTAACATTGCTTCGCAAGGCCGGTCTGGTTTGTGTTCAAACGCAATGTTGGCTTAGCTAAGTGCCGTTATGTTGGTAGCGTAAAATTTGCTCTCGAATAGAGGTGTAAAGAGAACACTCGTATAGAATCGGTATAAGTATCTATGCACTTAGATTCATTAATTTATAAAATAAATGTAAATAAACAAAAGATAAAAGATGAAAAGATGGAAATTGTGAAACAAAAATTTACACTATCTTTATACATGTGTAGATAAGGACTACATCAAAAATATTACTCTGATACTGAATTCGAAACCTTCCTTCGAATTCAGTATCAGTGCTACAAATAACTGGACCCAAGAAAATGAAGAAAAAGTGTTTTCTATGTTGTACCATTCGGGAATGGAATCCGGGTCCTCAGAACTGGCGACGCCATGAAAATCGTCGTGTACGCCACTCGGCCGCCAAATACTGTGTTGTCACAATTTTATCCTGCCTGTACATGTTTAAATATCTGATGTTATTTTTTTAAAAATACATTTCCTGTGACTTTCATATCCTGCTCAATAATGCAATGGTGAAAATTATTCACACAGCTATAACAAAATAGAAAATAATGTAATTTGAATAAGTTTATTCTAATAAGTTGGTAACTTGAATAAATTATTTCTTATTTAAGTTAGTGGGTAACTTACTATTAGAATATATAATAAAAAATGAATGAAAGCGAAAGAAATTTTTATGAAATTAATATATTCCTATGGAATATATACATTTAGACAATATATATTTGCAACAACCCTATAAGTTGTACTTCTTCTTTTTCTTTACAGCCTAACGAGTCCACTGCCGAACATGGGATCCCCTTAGAAGTCACCACAAAGAACGGTCCTCAGCCACCTGTATCCATCGATTCCCGGTAACGTTTTCGAAGGTCGTCCTATACTGCGTTTGCCTAAACGAGATTATATTGCACTACTTAATCTTAATAGAAGCTTGATTTAATTAGATGGTGAAATTGTTATAGATAATAAGCAACTGATCTAATTTGCGTCGATTGAGTTCTCGCCAACCATAATCTATAATCTGTCTACGATTAAAATGCATTTAATGTTAGTAAATGTAAATAATACATAAACATTCAATTGTAAATAAATGTTATAAAATAAGTAAACATTGAATTATGAGTCACTATTTCTTAGAAGATAAAATTCAAATTGCATTCAATCGATCAATTTATGCACGACAGATTGCGTGCAATTCTTTTTTTTAAACAACAAATTAAAAGCTACAGGAAACACGTTCAACTTATAATATCATTGATTTTTCCAATGTGTATCTTAACAATTTATACTATCTTTACGAATTTCTCAATACAGAAGTAAGAAGTAGCCAAAGTTCTAGACAATGACGTCCTTTGGACCCACATTTCAACGGAGTTAATTTTTGGGACAACGTGACAGATGTGCTCATCGTCGTCTTTATATCCAAGCCAACGACACGGCCTCCAAGGTATCGAACTCGGGTCTCTTGACTCGAATTCCGATCACCCAACCATTCGTCGTGCCTTTATCAATATGGCAATTATGAAGAAAAAAATGGTCACATTAATTACTTTTTTATGGCACAACTGGACAGTTAATAAAGTCAACTGGTTAGTTTGTAATAAAAAAGATAAACCGAGCGTACAGTTCAGTTTTACAATTAAAAAAATAATAATAAAAGCGAGCGTAAAAACTTTCGCTATGTATTTTTTTACAGGTAGTTTTATAAAACGCTAGAACTATTGTCTTTTTTTAATTTTAACAACATAAAAATATAATTTTTTTATAATGGCTGATCCAAAGGCCACTGTTTTTTAAAATGTTTAATACTTTTTAAACGGGAAGCGTACTTTCTCTAGAATTAATAGCCTGTGTCCTGTTCCTCTCTCTGTGAAATTTCATCCAGATTCGTTAAGCCCTTCTGGCGTTATTGAGTAACAAATATCCATCCATTTAAAATTCCGCATAGGTAGGATACATTAGAAGGATATTGGGATGACTAATAGGACAATAGTACTGTGGGATACTACTTACTGACTGAAACTGTTATCATCTAACCCGCTGGAGATGTCCAGAAGACTATATATTCTCTTACCTGAAACAGTATAAAAAAGTCAAAGTCAGAAAATTTAATAAAGAATTAAAACATTTATTACTTATAAAACGAAATTATACAGTTCCTTAATATAAAAAAACGAGAAATTTCATTGAATAAACTTAATATTAATTAACTAATGACAAAACATACAACCAATGTGTTAACAAAAAGTATATATATTGACTTCATGTTATAGATTTTATCATAAATTGAAAATAAGTAATATATCCTCTTGTATGTTGCTATGTGGCATCATCGGAATTTTATATTTTAAGACCATAATCGTTACTTGATAAGCAGTGAAAATATTTGATTTGATTTGATTAATGACTTCAGAATGTGCCACCTTTATTTTCCGCGGGTGTTATAAGATACGAGTGAGGAAAATAGTTCTTGAATACTGTAACAGCGACCGAGAGACATGTGACAAGCAGCAACGTCTAAAGTGCGTGGCGCCTGGTAAACAAGTATGTAAGTTACTTTAATATAATCTTCTCCGTAGGCAGAGCAGACCGTTACGTATGTACTTTACAGGTCTATCCGCACAATTTGGCTAAAATAGACATTAATAATTGTACGCAGCTGTATTTTTACATATCTGTAGTTTAGAAGTCACGATAGCCGAGTGGTTGTGTGCTCGGAATTTCGAATCAGGAAACCCGAGTTCGATCCTCAGGTAGCAGGCTCGTACCAATGGGTTTTTCAAAAACTTTTGTACGAATTAAATCGTTGGCGTGGACTTAAAGACGGCCACGGGCTGTCAAGTTGTCCCAAAAATATCTTCGGTGGAAGGTGGGTCAAAGGGCCTTTATTGTCTAGACTAGACCTCTGTCTAATCCTGTATTAGGAATTGCGTGAAGATATTTATTTTATACTTTGACTATCCGATTGCCTAGTTGGTAGTGACCCTGCCTTCGAAGCTGCGTTTGAATCAAACTTCTAATGCTTGCGGGTTTGTATCCCACTTGGGGCAAACATTTGTGTGATGAATATAAATGTTCGTAACCGAGTTATGGATGTTTGTATGTGCATATGAATCTATGTAAGTTTATATGTATGTATGTATGAAATAATATTATACCGTTAGATTGGACACTAATACGGCTATAGACTCGTCACCTGACACGTATTAAATAAGTTTCGGTGAAAGGTGGATCGAATAGACTTAATTGTCTAGACCTCTATCTACCTTAGTATTGAGAAAATTTGCTACGAAGGTAAGAACAATTCCAGCTAATAGCAATGGTGTCCCTAACCCACAATTGACGGTACAATGACTTTTACAAAACAATGCAAATTCCACCTACATGGTTGCGCGACTAACAAAACGTTTAAATTTACAATTACTTCAAGTAACGCATAGCTCCACTTTCTCTTCGTACCACTGCCTAGTAACGTTCACCTAAAACAATCTTTTTTTAAATTTATCTAGCATTTGAAGGTATCTACGCGAAACTAAGGGCAAGTTGGCTGTTAAATAGTCCACTGATTTTTGCATCCATGTATCACAAAGCAGGAAGGTGTATGTGTGTGTGTGTGTGTGTGTGTGGAAACTACTACCACTTGTGAAGGTACTACCTCTTAATAACATTAGTGTTATAGAATCAGAAACAACCACGGCAGCACAGGTCCAGGTCTGAGTAAATGTAGAAAAATTGTTTTCTGTATTGACCCGCAACCGAATCGAGCCCGGGGCATCAGAGCTACGTACGCCACTCGTCCGCGGAGGACGTCAAACGGATCTGTGGTTGCCACCTGTTACTTCACTATTAGCATTACTTTGGATCAGTGCAATGTTTGTGAAGTTGTCTACATCTACGTACATGTTTATTTATTTATTATACGTTGAAAAGGTTTAAATAGTTTCATAGTTTTATATAACTGCCCCTAAAGCAGCTTAACATCTGCGGTAGACATAACAGGAGACCATTTGGAGAATCTTAAAAAGTGCATTGACTGTTGGCAGACTATGGGAGTTTGACCTAGACAAATACCAGAACCGAAATAAAAGAGACCGATTACAGATATCTGCACGTAAGTTACGAATTGTCTGATGCCATATAACATTACTGATATTCCCGCTATTTTTGCGTTGTTCAAGAACGGAAGTCAATAACAGATGACAAATGCGGAAAGCAAAAGGATAGGAATATGTGTCTCCGATTATCTTAATAACTGGACGAAAGGCAGTCCATATATGTAGCAGAAGAAACCACTTGGTTCTAATATGACAACAATATAAAATGCATAATATCAATCTTTAAATATTTCAAAGCTGAACATGTGAATATAACATATGAACTTTTAAAATAATTTCTTATTACATTTTTTACAAAAAAGTTTATGTATTTCATTTTATACGAACGTTTTATATATTTTAGAAACTTCTCATAAATTATATTTTGAACCCTATTCTTATATGCATATGTATTTGAATGGTTGGATGTGAATAAAAATTACCTTGTTTGTGTACCTACGTTCTAACAATTATTATTATTATTATTTATTAGAATGTTCAAAGAGAGGTCGATGTCACAAGTTCAGAGCTGAGCATGCTTGAGAAATTTATCATTTAGCACATGAAATCCGCACTTACAAAATATTTGTTGTCAACATCGCTTCGTTTACTGTAGTTCGTAAATAGTTATTGTCAAGCTAAAAAGGTTTGTTGCTAAATATTTAGCAATAACTAAACTATTTTTTAAATGATTTGGAATTACGAGCTAACAGTCAACCTAATGATAACTGATTACCTGCAGCCTTTAACCACATTCAAACAAAAAATGTTTTTCTTATCTTCACACATTTCACTATACAACAAAAAAGGTACAAATGTGTCTTCATCTCGAGGACAAATATGAAATGCCAATTTCACTATCTCAACATCCCTTAAAACAGGAACACTACAGTTGTCAGACATGGGTAATATTTTTTTGAGGTTGGTGAATCTGTTTATAATTATGTAGAAATTTCAAATAATTTAGTGATTTAATTTATGAGGTAGTACCCGTATCAAAACTGACCTAAAACTGACTACCTAAATGACTCCTCCTCCATCAAAAACTATTTAATTGAATTTCCAATTCTGTATTCGGTTATGGGCCCACATTCTTCCCAAAATATTCTAATCAAGTCCGATTCAGATGGACAGGCAAACAGAGAATAGAGTGAGATTAATAGGTCTATTTAGTATTAGAATTGTTTCTAATCCGAAGAAACTATTTAAAACACTATTTTACTTCTTGCTAGCTACCGCGTCTAAAGCGTAAGGATATTACGCATTATAAACTTACGTATCTAAATTAATGTTATTTTTAGTTATTTTATTTTATTAAGAAAACCAACAGCATATTACAAAGGCTATGTTGTATATTTTTTGTGTATATGTTATTATAATTATATTAATTAGCCGTGTGATAACGGCGTAAGAATACTGCCACTCCCTTTCTTCCCGTGGATGTTGTAAGAGGTGACTAAGAGAAACAGCCTTGAATATCATTATGGCAACCGACCGAAGGCGGGATAACCATCTCTAAAAATATCAGACTAAAATAATCACAACGAAAATGGGCAGCAGCGTCTGAGGTGCGAGTGGTCTGGTACTGCGATCGCCAATCCGCTTGCAAAGCGTGGCCATTATAACAACTCCTCCCTATGGGAGAGGACTATATCCAGCAGTGGACTTTAACAGGTCGTTATGTATGTATGTATGTATGTATGTGTGTATGTATGTATGTATGTATGTATGTATGTATGTATGTATGTATGTATGTATATGTATGTATGTATGTATATGTATGTATGTATGTGCTATAATGAGTATTCTATCTTTATTGATAGATAGAATGCCCTTTAAAGTACATCTATAATCCCAACAAAACCATTACAATTATTCTACAACAAACTTATTATAAAACAAATTTTTAAAATAACTTAACGGCGTGTTACAGGGTATAGGCCTTTCCCATAAGAAGAGTTTGTAACAATTGCCACACTTTGCTATTGGATTAGCGATTTAAGTAACAAAAGCCTTGTACCATAGACACTGGCTGCCCGTCACCAGTCTACTTCATTTTAGTCTGGTATTTTTCGAGATAGTAAACTCGTATGTAACTTTACGACTTAAAAGGCTTTTCCTTAAAACGCCTCTTAAATAATCAACAAAAAGAGAGGTGGTACTATGCTGACGCCCATACAATACGGCCAAAATGTTTCCTTTCTAGCCTGACATCAAGAAAATCTGCAGTTCAATTTATCCATAAAATAAAACCGGTGAACCGATGATGCATGGTATAGGTAAAATGATGCTTAAGTATCGAATTTAACTTTAACATTTAACACTTGTGAAAGTGACACTCAGTAAAAGCTTTAAGATAAAAAGATTTTATTACAATGTAATCGATAAGTAGGTCTAAAGAATTGATGAGGATAAGGTTACCGAAGGTAAATATATGAATAATAAAAACAGGCCGAATACATATATGAATATTAAAAACAACGTAAAGTAAAATATACTTTATTGTACACTAAGAAACTTAGAGTAGAATTTTTAATTTTATTAATTTATTAAAAGTTATTAAGTAATATTTATATATTATTTAATAACTGTAAATAAATAAATAAATAAGTAACATATATTCATATAATTTTGTGCTAATTATTTTAATATTTAAATATAATGAGCACAAAATTATGTGAATGTTATGCACAAGCGAGGCATTTGCTCCTGACGCGAATGACCCCTTGATCCCTAAGCGAAAAATAAATGTTGTTATTTTTTCATTTGTACTTGCGATTGTTGTCACTTTTGTCTTTTAATCTTTGCGCATTTCTCAATACTAGCCAGATGTGCTAGAAGATCTACTAAGTAGCCGGAGGTCTGGACAAATTAGTCCTCATGATCCACATTTCACCGGAACTTAATTAAAGCGACTGGTGGTGATCCCGTCATATTGCCCAACCTAGCGATATACATCTCTTTTGGTTATTGTGGCTTATGCTTATGATAATAAACAAATATAATGAAATCATTAAAAACTGATTTTAATTATTTATATAAAAAATATATGTTTCGAGGATGTATAAAGTTTACTAATTCGCTGGAGCAGCGTGGCGCATAATCTCTATCTCTGTCAAAAATTTGAGAGAAATGAAACTCATGTGAATGGAGATGGTTTTTATTTATTTATTCTTTTTTGTACATCACAGAAAAAAACACAGAAGAGGTTACAAAAGAAAAGAAAAAACTTATGACGTAGATACGAAAAGGTAGACTTATCGCTAAAGAGCCACCTCTTCCAGACAATCTTAAGGCTAAAAATTATTAAGGGATGGTTATTTTTATAAATGCACCGCACGAAAATAAAAATTCGTTAACTGTTTGTCACATTTATCGATATAAATTTATTTACGGTGATTATCAGATTATCCCCAATTCGAAAGTACGAGTAAGTGCACTCGCATTACGATGTAAATAATTTAACTTTCATTTGTTTATTATTTAAATAACGCTCAGAGTGATGAGATGATTTTTAAAATACTGAGTAGTTCTTAACATACAATCAAGGTAAATCAATATGAATTAGAGAAATAGGAGTGTCATTTCATTTGTAATTTCGCTGTTTTGAAACATATGAACATGATAATTAACGAAGAAAAATACGCTTTCACCTGATAAAACAGCTATCTTTATTCCAAAGAAGTGAGTAATGATTATCATCATATTGTTATTAGCATGCTGCAACTATTTGGAAAGATGGTATGTCTATGATCTATCGTTGAAAATACTTAATTGTCTAGACTTCTGTCTACCCCAATTCTGGGAAAATGTGTGATGAAAAAAAAGATAATTATACTGAAACTGAAGGCTTTGTAAACATGTTTGCTGAAGGCTCAAGTTTGTCATAGAAAATAATAATAAATACATAATTATTATTCCTATTCGTAACAAAAAAATGTAAGGCCGTGCGGGCTAACAAAGTATTCAGTTTCGGCCCCGACATAACATATCAGAGTTACAAAGAGAAAATTAAATCCGAACAAACAACAGTATCCTTTACAAGCAAAATATACAGGGTTACTGTCTGATGTAGGATATTTGAACGCCGTAGAGATTCGACCAATTCGTTACAAACCATATACTATGAAATGTTTTTAAGTGAAAATATTTTTAATAGATAAATAAATATATATGTTAATAGGGACACATGCATTGCTCTGTACTCAAATTAAGTTGCTTGTTTTATGGAATCAGAAACAACGAAGGCACCACAAACAAAACTAAATAGACCCGTCCGGGAATCGAACCCGGGACCATAGTGCTAGCGACACCATGAAAACACTACACGTCACTACAACCGTCCACATGTATTCTGATGCTTTTGGTTGTATTACGTAGATTAGAATATACCTATGTTAAATGTTTAAGTCTTTGGAATTATTTCTGCATATATATTCCCCAATCGTCATTATTTGGAAACCAGTAAAAATCAGCTTCATGGTGTCATAACAATAAGGAAGTCTTTTTGCTACGTAGCAGATTTTGTATAGTTTTTATTTAAAACTTTTGTAACATTTGCAATATAAGTGTTTTGTTTTTCTTATATCGGATAATTGTGATAGTTTGCATGTGTGGTACAATAGACTATTTTTAGAAATAGTTTGAATTACTAAAGTGCCGATAAAATACGCGGAAAACATGTAAATTTTGTGCTGCTAATACCATGTGTGGAAAACTATTCACGCACGTTCTATAAAATTAAAGTGAACGGCGTGACCCTATTGCTTAATGCAAAAAAATTATGAAATCATAAATTTACTTGTCTTAATTAGAAAGCTTTATAACAATGAATGATAAAAACTAACAATATAAAGGCATTAAGCGACCCTCTCCCTTTCGTTCCGCTTTCCGCTCCGCTCATAACTTGAGCGACATACACTGATGAAATAAAGATATCGCATAACAGTAACGGAGGCAGAAGATTATCGTTACAAATGTGATCAAGTTGTCCGAGACACACAATACTTTCATTTTACGATAAAACAATTCCTTTTTTAGATAAAAAAGTAACATTTTTACTTATAACAAGGAGTGTAGTTACAATAAACTGGGTGATCGGAATTCGAGAGAAAAGACCCAGGTTCGATCCCCATGTGGTAGGCTCGTACCAATTGGTTTGTTCAAAAACTTTGTACGATTACATTGTTGGCTTGGACATAAAGAAGGCGACAGGCTCACCACTTATTACGTAGTCCAAATGTCTTATGTGAAAGGTGGGACGAAGGCCTTCATTTTCTAGACATCTGTCTATTGATATCAGAATTAAGCATGGCGTGAGATATATACAAGGAGTTATCCTTATTTTTCATTACTTAGGAACAAAAATATATGACACTGATGAACTTCCTCCAACCCTTACGTTTGTATAAATGGGCAATGAAAATTATATAGGTCCAGATTGAAGTAGCTCACATAGTTTCGGAATTTTTTTTCGACTAATTAGTAATTTAGTAGCCCAAAATTTGAACTAACCTTAAGTTATAATTTTAGACATGGTGATAACTTAAAAATAATTATAATGTACTGATTCATACTGTATAATTTTATACTGTCGTTAAGGAAACCAATTTGTATTTACAGTGATTTAGGTTGCCTGGTTGGACGCGCTTGCACGTTACGGTAGCCGGTCGGCTGTAGGTAGACAATTAACTGCTTTCGACAAATTATTAAAAAATATACAGTCGCAACCCCCTCACTAATCTTCATGCAATTCTCAACACAATTGTAGCCAGAGGTCTAGATAATTTAGTTCTATGTACCTATGTAATACTTATGTAATCTATGTAAATTTCACTGAAGACCATATTGGGATAACGTGATAGATGGTAAGCCTTTCCCCGTCTTTATGTTCAAGCCAACGATGTAAATCGCTAATAAGTTATTTTTTGAGGAAACTGATTGAGGAACCTTACCTCCCGGGAACTGAAATTTTGATTCGAATTTCGATTACCCAACAACCCCTCGGCTATCGTGGCTTATCATTAAATTTGTAGGTTTTTATTGGCAGTATAGGACGTACAAAGAACTAGTTTTTTTTTATACCCGCGTTCTCTTGAGTAAGACTGCGAACCTTTGTGGATTGTACCTAAAGGCTGAACAACACTGGTCAAACTGGACAACACTGGTGAACAAAATTGAAAGAAACGAAACTGTCAATGATGTTCTAAATATAGGAAATTAAGTTCATCACATTAAATAAGTAACGTTAAGTTAACATCACGCTTATTAAAATTGACAATGCATGTACTAGTTCTTATGGATTATCTAATGTCGTCTGGCAACTTAGTCTCGAAAATAGATTACAGTTTCTGCAAGTAGAAAGTATTTTTCACATATTGACGTTGCATTACGAAAGTGAAATTACCGCAGGGAAATTTATTTGTACAGAAGAAAGACCCGATCATTCGCCTCGTCTACTGAGTGTGTTTTAGTCTAAAGTTTCTTACGAAACTGCTGCGTAATCTTATTGCTAAGATAACTAACTTTCATAATGTCGTTACTTGCCTATACTCATGCATATAATTTACTTTTAAATGCATTAGTGTAATTATTTAGAAACGAGTGGTTTATATGTTTGTTATAACTTGAATTGTTTATTATATTTTCATTAGAAATTTAAATATTTACGTACACACCGGTTTTCGAGATACCGTCAGCTCTGGGTGTGTCTCGAGTTTGATTCCCGAACAGGTCAATGTAGAAAACCATCTTTTGTCATTATATCGCTTCTGGGTGTTTGTGGTATCTTCGTTTTTGATTGCGTAACACAAGTGCTTTAGCTAGTTTCTTTGGTATGAGAGCAATGTATATGATGTTGTCCCGTCTATCTATTACTATAATTAACGTGTACTTTAAAACTGGCCAATAATTTTTATGTCAACACGTTTTAATTTCATAAAAAAAAATCTGTATTTTTTGCTGGAACAGTGACTTGCATTATTGTTTCCACCTTTTAAAATCTGAATTGAATATTATTTTCACATTCGAGAATATTATAATGTGGTCATATCACGGTGGGTTCTGTTTTACAGTTACCACAAGTTGTAAATGTTGTTTAGTATCGAAAATACAGCCAGCTACAGAATCAGTGAAATTATAAAACCGCGGGTAAAAACCGCAATGATAAAGAAAGAAATTTAAAAGAAAGTGTTCCTGTTCACGTTTTATTTGTTTTTAACTAGAACTAAAGCAATGTTTTTGTCTTTATTAATAAAACAGCTTTTTTTATCAGCCTTGTTAAGAAGAAACATTACGATTAGGTTTCTAAATTAATTGATTTTAAATGTACAAAATATGTTCAAACCGCCGCGAACAATTAAGGAGTCTTTAAAATTTGATAAATTTAGAGATAACCTGCAATTTTTAGTGGAGGATGAGTTAAGAGAGAAATGAAATATCGGGTTTGTATGGTTAAGGTATACCAGTAAGTCCTCGGACAATTTTTTATGGGCTAAGGGTCCCATAGGTTAAGGAGCAAGATAACAGTATAGCTGATGGTAAATGTCTTTTGCAGCGCATAATACAATAGAAGGTTTCTGTGTTTCTACTCCTGAGGGAATAAGAACAGAATATACGGGCCGTATAGCCCGTGATTAAACTGGCTCTCTATACCATCAAAAGCGGAACACAACATAGGTAAGAGTGTTGTGTGTGGCGGTCTAGAAAGTCGACTGTTTTAGATGACTCCTTCGCAGGAAATGATTCTACCATCTTGTAAAAGTATCAAGATATGGATCACATAAATATCTGAAACTATTCCGATTGTAATAAAATTTTAATTCACGCCATTCCTAGTAGAGGGATAACCAGAGTTAGAGACAAATAAGTTCTTTCGATCTGTCTTTCACTGCACAGCGTGACAGGTGGTGAGCCCGTCACTCTCTTTATGGCCAAGGCAACGATATAAATCGCATATAAGATTTTTGAAAAAATCTATTGGTTTCTTGACTCGAATTCCGATCACCCAGCTACTTGGCTGTCGTGACTCATTTTGTTCATATGTATAAGTTAATATAACATGAGAGATAGGATATTTTTTACCTCGATAACAACTTGAAAAACGTAATCCGGACAAAGACGAAAACAACAGCGAGCGCGAATATATAACGCTAAATGTGATAGAGGAAGCGCATGCCGTGTTTTGACATAATAAAAAGAGTTACGCCGTCTAATTCTGTTATTACGAGCGGAACTAAACAGAATTTTAATCGGACACGGTGCGCGGTGGCGCGCGCGATTTGCTAAATCTTATCCGAGTCTGTGAACGCGCGTGCTCCTCTCAACTTAATTACATCTCCGTGCGTCGTATGAATCGACGAAATTAGAACAGAACAATAAAAACAAAACACTAAAGAAATCGAAAGTGAAAATGAGGTGATAGATCAAACAAATCGATGCTGCTTTTAATGTGATTGGGCTGCATAATTAATTAACATTCGATGAAGTTCCATTTTTAAATACTCTATTGTACGTTATGTATTGTTAGTTGGAATTGAGGTTATTTGTTTTAAGTCGGAACATGTTCATAGTCTTGTCTTGTTAGATCATTCAATGATAAATTTGGTTGATTAGATGATTAAATTTTTGATTAAACGAACAATATAATAATAATTTGATTGCTACATCATTGTTCCTAGAAGTTTAAGACAACAGTTGCTGATTTTTTTCTGTTTTAATCCAAATACGAAATAAGTACTTATAAAAGTCCGCCACGTGGTCATATATACATAAAGGTCTGTAATGGTCCACTGCGGGACTTTTCTCCCGTAAGGAAGAGTTTGCAGTAATCGCCGAGCTTGGAAAGTGGATTGGCATTGATGTCTATCACCTGTCTGATGTATTTTGGTCTGCTGTTTGTCGGTACCCAATCGAACTTTGAGTACTGATGTACAATATACTTGTCGACGACCTCCATGGACGATTAGCGTAAACACCGTCTTTCAAGGTGTCGCCATCTTTTTTCCGGGTTCCATTTCCGGACGGGTCAATATAGAAAAACCACTTTTTTGCAATTTCTCGGGTTTGGGTGTTTTAGCTGATTACTTTGCGATTGGAGCAATATATGTGATGTTGAGCTATATACGAGTATGTATGTATTTAGTTATACTGTACAGATAGTATACAGCTAATGTACAAGCTGTTATTGATGGTAGATATATACGATGTAGGATGTGCACGGGATATTACCCATTTACGGTCGGTATCGGTTCAACCATTGTTTCTACTTTTCTTTACATTTATTTTTTTGTCTCGATTGACGACCTCGGTATATTGTATTATAAAGTTTATAGTACAAAGTGTTGTTATTATTTATAATTGGTATACCTAAAAGACGGTAAGTTAAAATTTTCATATGATTTCCAAAGTGTGCACATTTATTTATTACAAATAGCTCGTGCAAAGATGAGTAAAACACTTAGTATCAAGTAAAAAATTGAAAGTGAATAATTAGGAATTATGCAAGTGGGAAGTTATATGAATTTATTTAGAAAATTCACTTCCATAATGATGTAACTTATTACAAAATTCAAATGTAAAGTACAAGTTAATTTATTACACCGGTCGCTGGTAATCTCTAACCAAATGGCATATTATGGTATCCAGAATTACTATTATGTTAATTATTAAACATAACATGACATTATGAATTATATGAAGATTTCGGGAAGTAAGATATTCACTTAAATTTGTAATTCATCATTCACAACGTATGATATTATCCAAAAGAAATAATTTCGTTTCCAAGGATCTTCCTTTAGTCTCTTACGATACATACGAGAATATTGGGGATGGCGAATTCCTATGCCGAAACTATATGGCAAACTAATTTGTATCTTATGCTAAATAGACATAGTGAACTCAGTGAAAGTTATATAACAAATCGCACTGCTCATAAGTAAAACGAAAACTGGGTTAAATGTTATTTTTCATTACCTTTATAAGTGACGTAATCTAATATGAAATTCAAATATAAACATAGTTTATGCCAAACATTAAGAAACACGATGTGATTACTGAACTTACGGGGTGGCTTGTAAAATCCACTGCCTTTCCTTTAATATGGATTTGCCATAAACTCCATGTTTGGTAAGCGGATTGTCGATCGCGGTTCCAGACACCTCGCACAGTAGACGCAGTTGTCCGTCACCGGACTACTTACTTTTGAGATGGTTATCACGCCATCTGTCGTTAGCCAATAGCATTTTCAAGGCTTCCTATAGTTGCTTCTTGTTATAAATTAGTTTAACATTCTTGTTACGATTTTGTTAGTATATGATCTTAAGTAGTCCCCGAAAGATACCGACCGTTGCGGTCAATAAAACACTAAAGTAGAGCACTGTATTTGTAAAATAGAGAAAATGTTCCATTTTAGTCACAAGAAATTCTAGCTTTTATTAAAGATCTGACTCCTAAGTTGAGTATAACGTGATTCGACCTTGATTTATAACATGCCGTAATACAGTAAGTCGTAAAACCGCATTTACATTTCTTTATGGAGATTAGCTGGCGCTTTAGTGATGCGCGAGATTCGTCTTAAATGTTTAAAACCGGTTTTGGTACAATCAGATAAACACTGTACTTGAAAGTAGAACTCTTGCATTAAGAAAGTTGTTATTGTAATTTTTCTACTTGCATTTTGGCATGCATTTGGCAAATTTTTTGTGGAAATTGAGTCAAAACTTTTGTATACTTATACTATTTTTGCAGAAACTAAAAAAAGATTTACGTATATACAACTCAAACAACACAGCCGGTATTAAAACCAGTGACCTCTGTTTAACAATATCGACGAGTTTAACACTGTGCCATTGTGTCTTAAGGTGAAATTTGAAATATCTTTCATAAACCTCTCAGGGCTTCATCTACCAAATATTATATATGACTTTGTATGTGTAAACATATACAGATAAATTATTTAATAAAATATCTATATGCGTTTGGCTTAATACGTTACCCAGTTCTTTTAGATATTTATGGCAATCCCAATGCGGGGGGAGGCAGAGATCTGGAAAATTTAGTCTTTTCGATTCACATTTCACCACAGCTTATTTAGGACAACGTGATCTAAGTGAGTTGCGTAAGAATGGAGAAGTCGTTCCATTCAATATTTGTTATTATACTAGTATATGATTTGATTCTTACTCTCCCTTGTCCGTATCCATGTGGTAAATTATAAAATGTAAAAGACGTAAAAAGAAAAATTCGTGTAGAAATGTAATGTTTAGGTAATTACTGATGAAAGGATAATCGTCTAAAACAATGCACCAAAATTTACATCTGTGACGATCACCAGAAGTGTAGCCCATCCATCACCATCAAGCTTTCAAATCCTTGTAAGTGAGGCCATTGTTTTGCAAAGTTTTACATATATTGTGTTTTTTTTAATCTGTAACCTACCCAGGATACTTCCCAGTTGGCACTTAGTGTGGGAATATAATGTTGAGACGTTTATTGTTGGGAAGTGTGTTGTTAATTAAATTAATTTATGCATATAAAATGCAGTATTAGGCCTACGTAAATGTGATTGTCTTTTGCGGATTGAGATCTTTCCATTGTTTCAAAAAAATATAAACGTTATAAAAATTCTTTGAGACAGAAACCGTTCCACACTATTTACGGTCAATGCCTCCGAGCTTCAAGCAGAAAGTTAGTATGAGAAATAAGCTGTTTACTTTTTTATGATGTTACGGAGCTTATGAGTTCAAAAATATATAATAAAGTAACTTTTTATACGAAACAAAGTGTTTTCTATGCTTATGTAATTATATAAAAATAAAATAAAATATCTTCACGCTATTCCCAATACGGGGGTAAACAGAGGTCCAATCAATTAAGTCCTTTCACCAATGTCATTTTTGGGATAACGTGACAGGTGGTGAGCCCGTCACCGTCTTTATGTCCAAGCCAACGATATAAATCGTACCTAAGTTTTTTTTTTAATAAAACACATTGTTACCCACCCTGAGGTTCGAATTTGGATCTCTTGACTCGAATTCCGATCACCCAACCACTCGGTTATCGTGACTTTTGAAAAGGTATTTTTCGAGCAGCTTATACTGCCATTACATTCTCTTTCTACGGCTACGGCGTACGAATTTAAGGATGGTATGTTCTTTTCTTTCCGTGGGAGTCATCAGAAGTGACTAAGGGAACAGCCAAAGAATTGGTAGTAACCCTGCCTTCGAAGCTAAGGCTTGCGGGTTCGAAGCCCACTAATTACAAACATTAGTGTGATAAGTATGAATGTTTGTAATCGAGTCACGGATGTTGATATGTAAACATAAATATATATAACTAAATAAATATCTTCACGAAATTCCCAGTACAGGGGTAGACAGAGGTCTAGTCTAGACAATTAAGTCCCTTCGATCTACCTTCAACCGAAGATATTTTCGGGACATATATATGTTCAATGATGAATATTTATCATTGAACATGTATATGTGTGTGTATTTTATCGTTAGCTTGATCACCAAAATGGCGATAAGCTTACCTGTCACTTTGTCCCAAATAAACTTTCGGTGAAAAGAAGATCGAAAGTATTTTGTTTTTGACCCATGCTTACCCCGGTAAGGAAAAATGGCGTAAAGTTAAAAAAAGCATATAAAACCTAATTGATTATCTACAAAACGGGTAATTTAGTACGTAGTACAGGTAATTTAGTCAATTAAGGCAGTGGTTATGCATCTTGTTAGATACTTTCACATCAACTGCAGTTAAAGGAAATTCTTGTATTGAGATTTCTTATGCGTCGTTACAAATACGAGGAACACTTTATATATGTATTAGATAAACATTACAGACTTCAAGTCGTTCTTGAGGCAATGTACTTAATAGGTTATTCTTAGTATAAAATAAGCTACACGTATATAGAAATAGAGTGAAAATTATTATTTATAAAACATACAGCGTGAAAGTTAATATTAATAGGTGTCGAGGTAAGCCGAGCCTAACCCAGGAAGACCATGTGGGCAAATTGCTCGAAGAGGGGAGGGTCAAGAGTAGGATATCTGGACGGCCATTTATGAAGAATATGATGAATGTGAAAGCGAAACAGGTAAGGATCGTGACACTTGGCGACCTGTTCTCTCTGGCGTCAGGGACTGTGCGTGAATAAAAATAATAATAGTTTTAGAAGTAAGATCTTGTGCTTATTTTTCTTTTTGTAATATAATGTACATAAGTATGTTGTAGTATAATGTGTGTATAACGTTACGTTCAAAAATACTGTGAATCGTTACTTCACGGTGTGATGTCGGGGTAAAAAAATCACACCGCCTTTTTTTCATTGGATTTCGTAATAGGTAACGAAGGAAAAAGCCTTAAACATGTAATGGCAGTAAAACCGTCTCAAAAAATACCTTTTCGAAACATCACGATAGCCGAGTGGTTGGGTGATCGGAATTCGAGTCAAGAGACCCAAATTCGAACATCAGGGCTCGTACCAATGGATTAAAAAAAAAAAACTTATGTACGATTTATATTATTGGCTTTGACATAAAGACGGCGACAGGGTCACCACCTGTCACGCTAGAGAAGGTGGGTCGATAGGACTTAATTGTCTAGACCTCTGTCTACCCCTGTATTGGGAATGGTGTGAAGATATTCATTTATCAAAAGTCGGCAGATATACTGTACTAATAATGCGTCACCAATTCGGCTACGAAACGTGGTGATTATACCTTCTTTACTAGAGAGAGCCTTTGTCATATATATTGTGTTCGTGTGTTTATTGTTACAGTACCAAAATTTTATATGTACGGCGATAAACTGTGGGATTTTTACGCTAAATATAACATGATTTCATGTGATACAGAAATAAAATATGTTCGGATCACTCTCGCATGTCATTGATCACTTATTCAATTGTCTATAAAAAGCAACGTACGGTTTTCACACGTTTATGTAATTGATTCGATTATTTTTTTTGTTGTGTCGGTACGTAAAATATTATGGTATCGTGTAATCTTTTGATTGGCAACACTCGTAAGAGGTTAATAAATCAAATGATGTTGCACGAAAATAAATTGTGTAACAGTTTCGGATAGAAACGTGTCAGTCATTGGAATATAATAAACAATTTTTTTATTGCAACACGACTGTAAATGTTACCATTTCAAAAATAATAATAAGAGTTTTAATGATTTGTAAGTAGTATGAAAATAAGCAACAAGTAGTTTGCTGTGGCCAAGACCGTCTTATATTCTGAACTGCATAATGGCAAGCGAAAATAAGGGGGCCAATTACTGCGGTTCAAAGATGCGCAGCATAAAGAAATGAGACTTAGATCCGTCACAATGAAAGATAATTTGTATATTGTATGGAAGACATTTATTGTTTTATTTATTTTTATTTATTTATCTTCACGCACAATCCGTGACGGGGTAGCCAGAGAGAACAGATCGCCAAGTGTCACGATCCCTACATACTTCTTTCGCTTCTTTCAGATTCATCATCTGCTTCATACATGCACGTCTAGGTATCCGAGTACTCTTGACCCTCCTCTCTTCGAGCAATTTGCTCACATGGTCTTCGAAAGTTAATCTCGGTCTACCTCGACACCTTTTAATATTAACTTTCGCGCTATATATTTTCTTCACCATTCGGTCTTCACTCATTCGCTCAACGTGCCCAAACCATCGAAGCACGCCCTTATCCATTTTGAGACAAGGTCATCTTTCAAACCTGCCATATTGCGAATCTCTTCGTTTCGCTTTCGGTCGGCCATGGTAAGGCCGCACATTTTACGAAGAGATCGCATCTCCACTGCATTCAACCTGCTTTTATGCTTCTTCTGGCATACCCAGGTTTCGCTGCCATATAACAAAGTCGGTACCAACACTGCGTTATGTATTGCAAGGCGTGCACTTTTCACTACGCCTTGCCTTTTGACTAACGCAGTCAGGGCACCATTGACTTTGTTCCCGGCAGCGACACGCCTGTCCACATCTAAATCACATCTTCCATCCCGGCTAAACGCACTCCCCAAGTATACAATTTCATTCACCTGTTCTAGACATTCCTGATTTACCCAAATTTCGCACTTCGTTCTTTCTTCGTCCCTTTCAAATACCAGAACCTTAGTTTTATTAGCATTCAAACGGAGACCATTAATTTCACATTCTTCTTTCATACACGTGACTAATGCCTGCAGTTCTGCGTCTGATGGTGCTATAAGCACTGCACCATCAGCATAAAGCAGACAATTTATTTTATGTCACCCAATTTCACACCCAAACAGCTATCTTTCAGCTTCTGTAAACAGCTGTCGAGATACAGTATGAATAGCCAGGAAGACATGACACAACCCTGTTTTACGCCCGTTTGGACGCTAAACATGGGTGACAGGTCATGCCCTACCCGCACACAGGCTTTACAGTCACAGTAAAGTGACTGCACAGCCCTTAGCAATCGACCATCCACACCATACCCCGGCAACAGTTCCCACATTTTCTTCCTTACATTATCAAATGCTTTCTCAAGATCCACAAAAGCACAGAAAATCTTCTGGTTAGCAGCCAGAAGCTTCTCCGCGATCATGCGCATTGTGCCTCCCATAGAAATCTTTCCGATTTATCTTGCATCCTACGTGTCAAAACCTTCGAGTAAACTTTACTTGCTAAACTGGTCAAGCTGATCGCCCGATAGCACCCGCAGTCATAATGTGAACCTTTACCTTTATATAAAGGCACAATGACCGCGGATCGCCAATCATCCGGAACAGCCCCTGTTCGCCAGCACAAATTGCACAGCAGATGAAAGCTGTCCCAGATGCGTGGCCCACCATACTTGACCATTTCAGCAGTAACTCTGTCTAGTCCGCAGCCTTACCACATTTCAAACTTCTAATCGCACATTCAATCTCTTTCATACTGATGACCTCAGTGTCGTCAAGGTCCGAGTCTGGCGTACCAGTCACGGCGTCACCCCGGATCCTCACTAAGATCATCACACGCATACATCTCTCTATAAAATTCGCTCCATCGCTGCATGACGTCCGATTTTTCTGAGAGGACGTCATTGGTTCCCGTAAGCACTTTATTCATTCTTAAGGCTGTCGCACCACTCCGGGTCCTTCCAACCTCTTTCCAGAAGAGTTTGGAGTTCTCCTTGAAGTTGTGCGACAACCTTTCGTCCGCTTCCATTCTACTCCTTTCACGCACTTCCTCAATCAATGCTTTCGTGTGAACTTTCTGCAGCTTATATCTTTCTTTCCTCTTCTCTCTCATATCCTTATCATTACTAGAGGCCAAGTAGTCTAACCATGCTTTCTTCTTCTTATTTACAGCTTCTTTCACTTCGTCATTCCACCATGCATCACCCTTTTTACTACTACCTCTTTTCACAGTTCCACACACGTCTTCCGCTGCACTAACCATTCCATCTCTAAGGCTCTGCCATATTTCTTCCACACATTCTTTCCTAACACCAATGCTGTCCAGCTTTTCGGCTACCCTTGCTTGATATTTATTCCTAGTGTCCGCTTCCTGAAGCTTCCAGCTTCGGATGCTACCGACCGACTGTGGTTCTGGTACCGCCGTCCGGTGGCGCCAACCCGCGAACAGACCCCTAAATCTAGTAATCACTAGGTAGTGATCCGTTCCCAGGTCAGCACCTCGGAACACTCGCGTATCCATCACCTGTTTTCGCAGTCGGTCATCCACCAGGAATAAATCGATCATACTTCTCTCATTCTCTCTTGTTCTAGTATACATATGGATTTTCTTGTGACTAAACATAGTGTTTGTCACAAGAAGACCCTTTTCCTTGCATACAGCCAGTATAAGCTTGCCAGCATCGTTAACCCTTTTATCGCCAAACATTTCAAGCACCGACTCGTACCCTGGCCGAGCGGTACCAACCCATCCATTCAAATCACCACATACAACAATTCTTTCATTTCCTCTAACCAAGTCTAGAACTTCTCTTACATTCTCCCAAAACTCCTCCAGCTCAGCTCTGGACGACGAAGCCACCGGCGCATAAACAGCCAAAAGGAATAACTTCGTCAGTCCCAATTTAAAGCGAACCCAGAGAAGTCTCGAGTTCACAACCTTATATTCAGTCATAACATCGACCAACCGAGACGACAGCAGCACCCCCACTCCCTGGCAGGCGCTCTCGCCCTCCGGGAGCGCCTACGCCCCGCCAGGGAGCTCTTCAGTACCACTGCCCTTCCGCTTGGTCTCCGACAAACACACGACATCTAATTCTCTTTCTTTCATTATTTCAATCAACTCATTCGTCTTATCTCTCATGCCTCCTCTAACATTCCACGTGCCAACTCTGCACTCCGTCCTCCACCTTCCGCCGTGTCGGGCTGTGCGTGACGGGTGGCGGTCCCCATCGCCGCTTTGCGCGCTGCATTTCACACCAACGGGGGCGAACTGGTGTGCGTCGCCTTGGGGGGACGCCCTAACCCTCGTTGGCATGGGTGCGCAGCTGTGTAGAATTGCAGCCCTGAAAAGGGCTGGCAGGGGTCGCGACGAGCACGCTTCTACAATGACCCATTTATTGTGGAAGAAATAAATTATTATTATTATTAATGGCAGCGGACCGATCACTGTGGAGACAGACCGTGAGCATTAAGGTATTAGGGGATGTCAAACGAGATGCGCTCAAGGCCATCACCTACAATTATGTCGGAGGGGTGCTGACTTGCGCTCAATGTACTCGCACATTCAGCGCAAAAAAATCCTATATAATAATTAAAACCTTGATTTGATCGCAAATTAAATCATGGGTAATTGGACAAGAAATACAGCATGAATCTATTCGCCGGACAATTCCACGTTTCGATGCGATATTATAGCGGCAATAGCCTAATTAATGGTTTAGGGTGCGGATTGCGAAACATGACGTCGCAGGTTCGGGCCCCGCCATTCGACTATTGACGTAAACCAACTCCCGACACAAGCATTGCAGTTTAATTGGAGTGGTTAACAGATATAATTGTAGTGTTTTTGTATGTTGTGTGGTGTAAGGGGGAATTTTATTTTAACAAGTTTATAAAAAAGTCACAATAGACGAGTGGCAAGGACTTAATTGTCTGCGTCTTTGTCTACTCCAGTATTGGGGGTGACTAGTTATACTCTAAGTTACTGATGAGAAATCGTACCCTCAATATAATAATTCAAAAACCATTTTCCAAAATCATGTTACAGATAGCTCCCACGGGAACCGTATATTTTTCCAGGATTAAAGTGGCCTATACTACACAGGATATTCTATTTATTCAGATTATAATTTATAATCTATGTGTGGCAAATTTCATACAGATTCGTTAACCTGTTTTGACGTTATTGATTAACAAACATCTTTCCATTCCATACTTTCGCATTTGTAACTTATTAGTAACTAAGATAGTAAGATTATTTTTAATACTTACTTCAAGCGGTCTCTTATAACTTTGGCGTATTACGTAAGGAGGATATGCCTATACATACTGTAGTACCGTTGATGCTGCCCGTCACCATTGTTTGGTTGTTTAGGTATTTTACGAAACGGCTATACCGCTATCTGTCTAAATGTGTATGTATGTGTTCCTTTTTTAAACTTAAGTGCCTTTGGCCTGCAAATTATTTACGCATAAATCTTATAATAGAAAACTTCTTTTAAAATTTCACAAACTGAGTAAAATGTAAACTGAGTAAACAATTTTGAAAATATGAGAGGCACTTTATCCTGTATATATTAGGGTAAAATCAAGAAAATGGTTAATTTAAAGGCGCACAAATCTAAATAATTTCATTCCAGATATAAAAATGATATTTCATTGTTGTCTTTATCTTTAGCGTACTGTTATAAAATAACAATTAATTGTAGCTGCATTATTTTAAGCTGCATTTATCAATTTATACCGACCGTTTTAATTTTTTTATTAACTTTATGGTCGCCGTGGGAATATTTTTTTCGGACTAGCTGGCAATCATGGTGTAGAAGCACTAAAAACACAAAATATTTTGCCGGTAAAGGGCAACACGCTTAAAAATGTTTAATTATATTGTTTTAGTTCCCGTCCGCCCGTAAGAGCCCGTAGCCGTTTTTATGTCCAAGCCAATTTAAATCAAACGTAAGTGCTGAAAAACCCTGCTACCAGGAGTTGAACTCAGATCTATTGACTCGAGTTCGATCACCCAACCACTCAGCTATCGTGACTGTTCTAAGCTGGATTTGGGATGTTTTCAATGAGCCTATTTGGTGCCACATCTCATTAATTGTGCGTATGATGTATATACTATGTTGCTCCTGTATATATTAGGGTAAAATCAAGAAAATGGTTAATTTAAAGGCGCACAAATCTAAATAATTTCATTCCAGATATAAAAATGATATTTCATTGTTGTCTTTATCTTTAGCGTACTGTTATAAAATAACAATTAATTGTAGCTGCATTATTTTAAGCTGCATTTATCAATTTATACCGACCGTTTTAATTTTTTTATTAACTTTATGGTCGCCGTGGGAATATTTTTTTCGGACTAGCTGGCAATCATGGTGTAGAAGCACTAAAAACACAAAATATTTTGCCGGTAAAGGGCAACACGCTTAAAAATGTTTAATTATATTGTTTTAGTTCCCGTCCGCCCGTAAGAGCCCGTAGCCGTTTTTATGTCCAAGCCAATTTAAATCAAACGTAAGTGCTGAAAAACCCTGCTACCAGGAGTTGAACTCAGATCTATTGACTCGAGTTCGATCACCCAACCACTCAGCTATCGTGACTGTTCTAAGCTGGATTTGGGATGTTTTCAATGAGCCTATTTGGTGCCACATCTCATTAATTGTGCGTATGATGTATATACTATGTTGCTCCTGTATATATTATGAAAGGTTTTGTTGATAATATGTATATCAAATAAATGGTTCTTTATTCCTAGGCTCTATCTAGAATCTTCCCTCGGGTTTCATGAAAAACGACTAAAGGAAGGGCCTAGAAAATGATAATTACTAAATTCAAAAGTCACCTTCTTCTAACTGCATTGCCTCGTGTTGGAAATGGTTTATTTATTATACTTAATTGAGGTCAATCGACCTCATGCTTCCAATCCAATCTTAAGATATTAATATTACAGCAATAGCTCCTTCAATTAAGATAACGACTTTTTTTCGATTGTGAAAATAACACGTAAAGCAAATGACTGCAGTCGAAGTTTTGGCTTGCTTTTATACTTATGTCACACAGGCTTAGCGGTTGTTGGTTGTAGTGGTTGGGTGGTCGGAATTTTCAGGTCAAGAGACCCGAGTTCAATTCCCAGGTGGCAGGCTCGTACCGAAAATATCATCGATGGAAAGTGGGTCGAAGGGACTTAATTGTCTAGATTAGACCTCTGTCTACCTCAGTATCAGGAAAATGCGTGAAGTTCAAAAATAAATAAAGTAAAACAACTTAAACGTAGTATCTTCTAGACAATAAGCAACTTTGTGTAGTATCTTCTAGACAATAAGCAACTTTGTGTAGTATCTTCTAGACAATAAGCAACTTTGTGTAGTATCTTCTAGACAATAAGCAACTTTGTGTAGTATCTTCTAGACAATAAGCAACTTTGTGTAGTATCTTCTAGACAATAAGCAACTTTGTGTAGTATCTTCTAGACAATAAGCAACTTTGTGTAGTATCTTCTAGACAATAAGCAACTTTGTGTAGTATCTTCTAGACAATAAGCAACTTTGTGTAGTATCTTCTAGACAATAAGCAACTTTGTGTAGTATCTTCTAGACAATAAGCAACTTTGTGTAGTATCTTCTAGACAATAAGCAACTTTGTGTAGTATCTTCTAGACAATAAGCAACTTTGTGTAGTATCTTCTAGACAATAAGCAACTTTGTGTAGTATCTTCTAGACAATAAGCAACTTTGTGTAGTATCTTCTAGACAATAAGCAACTTTGTGTAGTATCTTCTAGACAATAAGCAACTTTGTGTAGTATCTTCTAGACAATAAGCAACTTTGTGTAGTATCTTCTAGACAATAAGCAACTTTGTGTAGTATCTTCTAGACAATAAGCAACTTTGTGTAGTATCTTCTAGACAATAAGCAACTTTGTGTAGTATCTTCTAGACAATAAGCAACTTTGTGTAGTATCTTCTAGACAATAAGCAACTTTGTGTAGTATCTTCTAGACAATAAGCAACTTTGTGTAGTATCTTCTAGACAATAAGCAACTTTGTGTAGTATCTTCTAGACAATAAGCAACTTTGTGTAGTATCTTCTAGACAATAAGCAACTTTGTGTAGTATCTTCTAGACAATAAGCAACTTTGTGTAGTATCTTCTAGACAATAAGCAACTTTGTGTAGTATCTTCTAGACAATAAGCAACTTTGTGTAGTATCTTCTAGACAATAAGCAACTTTGTGTAGTATCTTCTAGACAATAAGCAACTTTGTGTAGTATCTTCTAGACAATAAGCAACTTTGTGTAGTATCTTCTAGACAATAAGCAACTTTGTGTAGTATCTTCTAGACAATAAGCAACTTTGTGTAGTATCTTCTAGACAATAAGCAACTTTGTGTAGTATCTTCTAGACAATAAGCAACTTTGTGTAGTATCTTCTAGACAATAAGCAACTTTGTGTAGTATCTTCTAGACAATAAGCAACTTTGTGTAGTATCTTCTAGACAATAAGCAACTTTGTGTAGTATCTTCTAGACAATAAGCAACTTTGTGTAGTATCTTCTAGACAATAAGCAACTTTGTGTAGTATCTTCTAGACAATAAGCAACTTTGTGTAGTATCTTCTAGACAATAAGCAACTTTGTGTAGTATCTTCTAGACAATAAGCAACTTTGTGTAGTATCTTCTAGACAATAAGCAACTTTGTGTAGTATCTTCTAGACAATAAGCAACTTTGTGTAGTATCTTCTAGACAATAAGCAACTTTGTGTAGTATCTTCTAGACAATAAGCAACTTTGTGTAGTATCTTCTAGACAATAAGCAACTTTGTGTAGTATCTTCTAGACAATAAGCAACTTTGTGTAGTATCTTCTAGACAATAAGCAACTTTGTGTAGTATCTTCTAGACAATAAGCAACTTTGTGTAGTATCTTCTAGACAATAAGCAACTTTGTGTAGTATCTTCTAGACAATAAGCAACTTTGTGTAGTATCTTCTAGACAATAAGCAACTTTGTGTAGTATCTTCTAGACAATAAGCAACTTTGTGTAGTATCTTCTAGACAATAAGCAACTTTGTGTAGTATCTTCTAGACAATAAGCAACTTTGTGTAGTATCTTCTAGACAATAAGCAACTTTGTGTAGTATCTTCTAGACAATAAGCAACTTTGTGTAGTATCTTCTAGACAATAAGCAACTTTGTGTAGTATCTTCTAGACAATAAGCAACTTTGTGTAGTATCTTCTAGACAATAAGCAACTTTGTGTAGTATCTTCTAGACAATAAGCAACTTTGTGTAGTATCTTCTAGACAATAAGCAACTTTGTGTAGTATCTTCTAGACAATAAGCAACTTTGTGTAGTATCTTCTAGACAATAAGCAACTTTGTGTAGTATCTTCTAGACAATAAGCAACTTTGTGTAGTATCTTCTAGACAATAAGCAACTTTGTGTAGTATCTTCTAGACAATAAGCAACTTTGTGTAGTATCTTCTAGACAATAAGCAACTTTGTGTAGTATCTTCTAGACAATAAGCAACTTTGTGTAGTATCTTCTAGACAATAAGCAACTTTGTGTAGTATCTTCTAGACAATAAGCAACTTTGTGTAGTATCTTCTAGACAATAAGCAACTTTGTGTAGTATCTTCTAGACAATAAGCAACTTTGTGTAGTATCTTCTAGACAATAAGCAACTTTGTGTAGTATCTTCTAGACAATAAGCAACTTTGTGTAGTATCTTCTAGACAATAAGCAACTTTGTGTAGTATCTTCTAGACAATAAGCAACTTTGTGTAGTATCTTCTAGACAATAAGCAACTTTGTGTAGTATCTTCTAGACAATAAGCAACTTTGTGTAGTATCTTCTAGACAATAAGCAACTTTGTGTAGTATCTTCTAGACAATAAGCAACTTTGTGTAGTATCTTCTAGACAATAAGCAACTTTGTGTAGTATCTTCTAGACAATAAGCAACTTTGTGTAGTATCTTCTAGACAATAAGCAACTTTGTGTAGTATCTTCTAGACAATAAGCAATGTTAGGTAATTATTTTTACTTTAATGCTTACGTAGGGCGATGTAATCCTCTTTATGATTAAGGTTCTTAAAACATTTACAAACGTAGTACACTATTTTATACTAAATACTTGCTAAGTCCGGCTTCACTATGGATCAGTCTGGTGTTAAAATTAGTAAAAATAGTAATATTTAGCAACAGAAAATACTATCACGTGTCTAGTATGAATATTATCATATCTTTAATGTTGTTTCTCATATTTTGTAGTATAGCACTAAATACACTTAACTTTTGTAATACAAAGTATTTAAAAACGCTCTAGGGTAAAAATTCAACGACCTGTTAAAGTATTGTGCCAATAAACGGACTACTTTTTCGAGTTTGCGGCCACAGAAAACACGAATGCTGCATTTTATGTAAACATGATCACGCCAAAACGGTCAATGAATTTGAATGAATTCGACACTATGAGTGTCTCACAACATCCTTTATCCTGATTATTTCCTGTGGAAGACATCTGAATCTAGATTTCGTTTGTCGAGACTAATGTCTCGTCTAGATGTGATAATTCAAATTTCATTAATTTCAACGGAATGCCCGGACTAAGTAGCTGGGAGAACCTTGTTTAACGTAAACATTATGTTATATATCTAAAAAACGTCCAAAACACCAATATTTGCAGCGAAATTAAAAACATTAGTATCAATAATAGTAACAAAACAACGCTACAATACCTTACGGTTATTGACACTCCATTTTTTCTTCCAATCTCAAGTTCACAGACTGCACAGATTCTCTTATCTCGATCGCCGATACCGCAACTCAAACTTGGCGCGTTAACGTTACGTTAAATAAAACCTTGCGTTTTGTCCGGCAAAACTGACTGATTATTTAAACGCGGTATCGCGCGTAACTCTCGATATACTTCGCTGTGGCGAGCGGTGAATGCGGCTGAGTCGCGTTCATGATAGAACGCAAATGACCAGACTAGGCTATACATTCGCTGTGACGTCTTTCGAAATGAAATTAAAAAAAAAAACACTAAAGAAGCTCTAGTAGGGAATCTATAGTCATGACATACGGGATAGAGAAAGTGATGAGCTATTAGTACGTTCAAATCGAATATATTCATAAAGACGTACTACAAAACACTTATGAGCAAATTATTAACTCGTCATTCATTACAATTGGAAAGTGCAAGTTCATTCTATTTTATTGAGTAAACATAATGCATGGGTAATCATTGAAGACTAGGCGTTAAGAAAAGGGGCCACGTGAATGCTTTTCATAGTAATTGTTTACTACCGTATTTGCACTGAATGGCGGTTTACATAGAGTCTGGGTTAGGTAGCGGTATTACCCAAGTACCTTAAGTGTGAAGTAGTAGTTTTTAATGTTTTCCGATGGTAAAAGATATTTTCTAAGATGATTTCAAAGAGATTGTAAAACGAGAACATTCTTTTACGATTTCTAGAAGTCAAAACATTTTTTTAAATCTCCACGCATGTTCCTAATACTGGGGTAGACAGAGATCTAGACAATTAAGTCCATTCGACTCACCATTCACCGAGGCCTGTTTGCGATAGGATTATAGGTGTTGAGCGCATCGTCGTCTTTGTGGCCAAGCCATCGATATAATATACATACTCGTACATTGCCATAATCGCCACGCTTGCCAAGTGGGTTGGCGATCGCAGTACCAGACCACTCGTACCTCAGACGCTGCTGCCCATCTGCGGTCTTATAATTTTGGTCTGATATTTTTAGAGATGGTTATCCCGCCATCTATCCGTTGCTATAACGATATTAAAGGATGTTTCACTTAGTCGCCTCTTACGACATCAAGAAGGGAGTGGTAATATTCTTACCCGTCCGCTCACGGAACATTCATATTCACACATTATTTGTGTCTCTAACGGGATTAAAACCCAAAACTCTCAGCTTCGAAGGCCGTATCGGTACCAACTAGGGTTGTTAATATTTCAAATAGAGTAGTATCATTAATTGAAATAATTTTATAATCAAAAGAAATATTTATTGCTATTATAGTGATACCGACCCCGGAGTTCGAATAACCTTGGGAATGTTGAAATTGATTGATCGCACAAGCTATTAATTTAAGAATATTTACATATTATAAAGTTCTACAAGTTGTGACTAGTATTTAGCTCTTTTGGGTGGTTAACACGAGTGTGTCATGCTCGTTTAAAGTTATTTCCTCGCGGCGTAGTGTGGCGGCTCGTCCGCTTCTCTTGCAGATGGCAGACGAGGGCGATGGCTGCCAGACACAATTATGAAGGCGCGCTGCTGTGGAGGATGGTTATATCTGACATGATATTTTTTTTTCTCTTATCTTTTTACTTTGGAATATGCTTTGATCGTCTATAGGACTTATTTGATTCAAGAAGATTTTTAACGATAAAATATGATGAAAATTGTCAAAAATACTTACGTAGTTTCTTTCGCCGGTTATTTCTCAGTCAAATTATGATTTTATTTTTGATTTACTTCATTCTCATTAGATTTGATAATGATAAATAGCGATTTTTGGCAAGTCTTTTTATGTCGATAAATAAAGATTTATATTTTGATTTGAATCCAGACAACTCGCGTCTCATGAAATTGAAGCGTACACTCTTGCCATCTCCTTAACTTCACAGATTTTACTACACTTACATTTAGATCTGTTTTGTCTTTCTCTTTTACACACTAGCTTGTTAAACATTTATGCGACATAGAGGCCTCTTCACTTGCCACGCTTGGCAAGTGGGATGGCGATCATTAGTATAATAATAATAACAATACATAAATGTCGTGTGGCTACATCGTGACAAGATGCAATCCCCTTAAGACGTTGTATGAGAGAAAATACAGATGTCGGTATAACCAAAGAAAAAATAACAGAATGAAATTCCGCAGACTGGTGACGGGCAGCAGCGTCTCCGGTACGATGTTTACGCCACTCGTCCACGGAGGTCGTCAAGATGCCGTAGAACCGTAAAGAAACGATATTGTCTGTAATTTTTTTATATCTTTATGCGTTTATCATTGTACTGATGTTGAAAGAGGTCCAGAAAATTAAGTCCTCTCAACTCACCTTTCATCAGTGCTTATTTGAGTCAGTGTGATAGCAGGATAGCTTACCGGCGTCTTTGTGTATAAGTTAACAGTTTTAATACTATACTAACATTTTTAAGCCAGTAGTGAAAGATTACATCTCGGTACCATAGGTCTTTAGGCTCTTACGATAATATTTTATATATCGTAATTTTATAAGATGATACCACCACGTTAAACCAAAAGTATTTGAATTCTTCTAAGCTAGTTCCAGCCTTCAAATTTGTAGGAAATATTCCATTTGCACGGACGATATAGTCGTACTTTGGTACCTTATTTAAGACCGCTTGATATTAAGTACTCGGAACAATATTTAACAATACGTAACTAGAAACTATTAAAGGTAAAAGAAAAGTTTTTAAAAGTAAAAGAACGATTGCAGTCAGACCACCGAGTTCTACTTAATATTATAAACGTATATGTTTCGCTACTTAATCTACTAAAAATAATTAGGAATTAATAAAATTTGGCACACAGGTAACCTCGATTAATATGGGGTACTTTTCTCCTCTCCGATTTAGGGAACTTTAAACCCACTTTGAATATTGTTTTATTAAAAGAATAGAAATAAATTGATTGATATCAATATCGGACAGTAAAATCCTTTTCTTTAGTCACATTAAAACTTGAAGGAGGAGACGTGATTTGGAGGCAAATTTATTTCGGCGTGGCCTTATCTTCAGAAACTTGCACTTAGTAGTCAAAGTAACAATGGAGCCAAACGTTTTTCGTACATGCGATAAAATTTTCGTCAAAACAAGAACAAAAACAAAAATTCTATTCGATCAGTACCAATCGAAGTTAAGAAGGAAATCGAATAACGGTTTTTGAAATAACGTCAGATACTCTTAACAGATAAGAAACCGCTACACATAATATGGATGCAAAACACATGCAGTGACATTACATGTTTACATTTTCACATTACCATTTACGAATACATACGGTGTAAGGAGTATTACGTTTGCCTCTTTAAAAACACAATGCTGTACATAATTATTCCTTGATAGCCTACAAAGAAAGATTTATCAATCGAATGACAGAATATCCATGCAATTCACACACATTGTTATGTTGCATCGATGTAAGAATTTACCATCCCCGTTCATTCCTTGGGTATGCTCTGTCTACCTCAGTATCAGGAAAATGCGTGAAGTTCAAAAATAAATAAAGTAAAACAACTTAAACGTAGTATCTTCTAGACAATAAGCAACTTTGTGTAGTATCTTCTAGACAATAAGCAATGTTAGGTAATTATTTTTTACTTTAATGCTTACGTAGGGCGATGTAATCCTCTTTATGATTAAGGTTCTTAAAACATTTACAAACGTAGTACACTATTTTTATACTAAATACTTGCTAAGTCCGGCTTCACTATGGATCAGTCTGGTGTTAAAATTAGTAAAAATAGTAATATTTAGCAACAGAAAATACTATCACGTGTCTAGTATGAATATTATCATATCTTTAATGTTGTTTCTCATATTTTGTAGTATAGCACTAAATACACTTAACTTTTGTAATACAAAGTATTTAAAAACGCTCTAGGGTAAAAATTCAACGACCTGTTAAAGTATTGTGCCAATAAACGGACTACTTTTTCGAGTTTTGCGGCCACAGAAAACACGAATGCTGCATTTTATGTAAACATGATCACGCCAAAACGGTCAATGAATTTGAATGAATTCGACACTATGAGTGTCTCACAACATCCTTTATCCTGATTATTTCCTGTGGAAGACATCTGAATCTAGATTTCGTTTGACGAGACTAATGTCTCGTCTAGATGTGATAATTCAAATTTCATTAATTTCAACGGAATGCCCGGACTAAGTAGCTGGGAGAATCTTGTTTAACGTAAACATTATGTTATATATCTAAAAAACGTCCAAAACACCAATATTTGCAGCGAAATTAAAAACATTAGTATCAATAATAGTAACAAAACAACGCTACAATACCTTACGGTTATTGACACTCCATTTTTTTCTTCCAATCTCAAGTTCACAGACTGCACAAATTCTCTTATCTCGATCGCCGATACCGCAACTCAAACTTGGCGCGTTAACGTTACGTTAAATAAAACCTTGCGTTTTGTCCGGCAAAACTGACTGATTATTTAAACGCGGTATCGCGCGTAACTCTCGATATACTTCGCTGTGGCGAGCGGTGAATGCGGCTGAGTCGCGTTCATGATAGAACGCAAATGACCAGACTAGGCTATACATTCGCTGTGACGTCTTTCGAAATGAAATTAAAAAAAAAAACACTAAAGAAGCTCTAGTAGGGAATCTATAGTCATGACATACAGGATAGAAAGTGATGAGCTATTAGTACGTTCAAATCGAATATATTCATAAAGACGTACTACAAAAACACTTATGAGCAAATTATTAACTCGTCATTCATTACAATTGGAAAGTGCAAGTTCATTCTATTTAATGAGTAAACATAATGCATGGGTAATCATTGAAGACTAGGCGTTAAGAAAAGGGGCCACGTGAATGCTTTTCATAGTAATTGTTTACTACCGTATTTGCACTGAATGGCGGTTTACATAGTATCTGGGTTAGGTAGCGGTATTACCCAAGTACCTTAAGTGTGAAGTAGTAGTTTTTAATGTTTTCCGATGGTAAAAGATATTTTCTAAGATGATTTCAAAGAGATTGTAAAACGAGAACATTCTTTTACGATTTCTAGAAGTCAAAACATTTTTTTAAATCTCCACGCATGTTCCTAATACTGGGGTGACAGAGATCTAGACAATTAAGTCCATTCGACTCACCATTCACCGAGGCCTGTTTGCGATAGGATTATAGGTGTTGAGCGCATCGTCGTCTTTGTGGCCAAGCCATCGATATAATATACATACTCGTACATTGCCATAATCGCCACGCTTGCCAAGTGGGTTGGCGATCGCAGTACCAGACCACTCGTACCTCAGACGCTGCTGCCCATCTGCGGTCTTATAATTTTGGTCTGATATTTTTAGAGATGGTTATCCCGCCATCTATCCGTTGCTATAACGATATTAAAGGATGTTTCACTTAGTCGCCTCTTACGACATCAAGAAAGGGAGTGGTAATATTCTTACCCCGTCCGCTCACGGAACATTCATATTCACACATTATTTGTGTCTCTAACGGGATTAAAACCCAAAACTCTCAGCTTCGAAGGCCGTATCGGTACCAACTAGGGTTGTTAATATTTCAAATAGAGTAGTATCATTAATTGAAATAATTTTATAATCAAAAGAAATATTTATTGCTATTATAGTGATACCGACCCCGGAGTTCGAATAACCTTGGGAATGTTGAAATTGATTGATCGCACAAGCTATTAATTTAAGAATATTTACATATTATAAAGTTCTACAAGTTGTGACTAGTATTTAGCTCTTTTGGGTGGTTAACACGAGTGTGTCATGCTCGTTTAAAGTTATTTCCTCGCGGCGTAGTGTGGCGGCTCGTCCGCTTCTCTTGCAGATGGCAGACGAGGGCGATGGCTGCCAGACACAATTATGAGCGCGCTGCTGTGGAGGATGGTTATATCTGACATGATATTTTTTTTCTCTTATCTTTTACTTTGGAATATGCTTTGATCGTCTATAGGACTTATTTGATTCAAGAAGATTTTTAACGATAAAATATGATGAAAATTGTCAAAAATACTTACGTAGTTTCTTTCGCCTGCTTCTTTCTCCGTTACAGCCTCATTACGAAACATCGGTAGATAAAAAAATTCTATCGATAAAAAAATGTATGTTCTTATTTGATTTCATTTTTACATATTTACAGTAGTATAAAATATCTCGAAATAATGCATATGTTTTTATATAAATTTTCCAACTAGGTTAGTCTGGGAATTGTCTCGATCAGTTCGTTTAGAGTATTAGACATAATCGCCACGTTTGAGAAGCTGATTTGTAGTTCGGTTTGGTGGTTGGTGTCATAAATATAGGTGGAATTTATTTCTGTAAACAAATTGTTGAAAATTGTTCTAATTAATACCGATTATTTTTCAATAAAATTCGAAGCTGTATCTCTAAACGAACAATATAAATACATGTTTTCTTCTATTTCTTGGATGTATATTAAAACTCGATTTTTTTCCGTCGATCGTCAATTAAACTACATACTTAATGTTAATCGTTCTTATCTGAACAATGCGAACACTCACGCAATACTGTATGCAAACGATCCATTCGCAATCGAGATAAGTTCGTGACTAGGATCGATCTGTCGTCTTGTAATTGAAACTTATTCCGGTCGTAACAATTGTTAGAAAATCGAACACATGGGTGTATTTCGCAAATTCCCTTTCATTTAAGCCATTGCCAATAACAAATGTTACTGAGTTTTTACGTTTATATATATAAATATAAATATCTTCACGCAATTCCTAATACAGGGGTAGAAGGGGAAGATATTTTCGGGACAACGTGACAGGTGGTGAGCCCGTCGCCATCTTAATGTCCAAGCCTAGAATATAATTCGTACATAAGTTTTTGAAAAAACCCATTGCTACGAGCCTGCCACCTGGGGATCGAACTTGGGTCTCTTGATTCGAAATTCCGACCACCCAACCACTCCGCTATCATGACTTTATCGGTAATGGGTATGATATTTTGTTATTTAGTACTAGTTAAGTTAGCTCTAAGTTTAGTTCTAAGTGTCAAATAATTAAAAAGGGAAACACTGAAGAATTACTATATCCGTATTTCAGCTTATTCTCTGCATTAGTTAGTTGTTTTCTTAAATTTAATAATAACTTAATAACAATAACAAATGCTTCTAAATTTACATTAAATAAAAAGTATTATATGAAATATTAAGTGGTCATTTTCATAACAAATAATAATCAGTCAGTAAATTCTTGTATCCGGGTGTTTCACGACAATAGTCGGATGGCGGATTAATAATAGCGACTTTATGTTTTGAAGTTCGCAACCTAATTAATGAGGTTATTAACGGCTTAGAACATGATGTCATGAATAGAATTAGTGCCTGCAGGAGGAATATATATCTGTAAGAGGGAGGGTGGTGCACTTCTCCTCTTCGGACCAGGTAACATATGCCTTTTATTTTACTATAAGCTGTGCATATATCAAAAACATTACGTAAACAATTATCATATGAGTACATTAAATTATATCTACGTATAATGTGGGAAGCTATCTGGATTATTTCATAGACGCTGGATTAATATGTTTTTGTGAATACACTTTAATCTACGTCCATGTTACGAAGAAGTTAATGTGATGGCATTCATTATTTTTTTGTCCAATTGGCGGATCCGACATGACAGAGATGAGCCGGGGCGCTACGACGAATTACAAAAAATATTTTCAATACGTTAATGGTAGCTGTCCAGTTAATTTAACAGCTACGTGGAGGTTCCAATTAATTGAATTGTCAACGTCATTGTTTTTTAAAAAAGGTTAATATCTTCTCATTAACTTACTGTAGAAAGACACTTCAGGGTATAAGCAATTCCCAATACAGGGGTAGAAGGGGAAGATATTTTCAGGACAACGTGACAGGTGGTGAGCCCGTCGCCATCTTAATGTCCAAGCCTAGAATATAATTCGTACATAAGTTTTGAAAAACCCATTGCTACGAGCCTGCCACCTGGGGATCGAACTTGGGTCTCTTGATTCGAAATTCCGACCACCCAACCACTCCGCTATCATGACTTTATCGGTAATGGGTATGATATTTTGTTATTTAGTACTAGTTAAGTTAGCTCTAAGTTTAGTTCTAAGTGTCAAATAATTAAAAGGAAACACTGAAGAATTACTATATCCGTATTTCAGCTTATTCTCTGCATTAGTTAGTTGTTTTCTTAAATTTAATAATAACTTAATAACAATAACAAATGCTTCTAAATTTACATTAAATAAAAGTATTATATGAAATATTAAGTGGTCATTTTCATAACAAATAATAATCAGTCAGTAAATTCTTGTATCCGGGTGTTTCACGACAATAGTCGGATGGCGGATTAATAATAGCGACTTTATGTTTTGATATAAATTTTCCAACTAGGTTAGTCTGGGAATTGTCTCGATCAGTTCGTTTAGAGTATTAGACATAATCGCCACGTTTGAGAAGCTGATTTGTAGTTCGGTTTGGTGGTTGGTGTCATAAATATAGGTGGAATTTATTTCTGTAAACAAATTGTTGAAAATTGTTCTAATTAATACCGATTATTTTTCAATAAAATTCGAAGCTGTATCTCTAAACGAACAATATAAATACATGTTTTCTTCTATTTCTTGGATGTATATTAAAACTCGATTTTTTTCCGTCGATCGTCAATTAAACTACATACTTAATGTTAATCGTTCTTATCTGAACAATGCGAACACTCACGCAATACTGTATGCAAACGATCCATTCGCAATCGAGATAAGTTCGTGACTAGGATCGATCTGTCGTCTTGTAATTGAAACTTATTCCGGTCGTAACAATTGTTAGAAAATCGAACACATGGGTGTATTTCGCAAATTCCCTTTCATTTAAGCCATTGCCAATAACAAATGTTACTGAGTTTTTACGTTTATATATATAAATATAAATATCTTCACGCAATTCCTAATACAGGGGTAGAAGGGAAGATATTTTCAGGACAACGTGACAGGTGGTGAGCCCGTCGCCATCTTAATGTCCAAGCCTAGAATATAATTCGTACATAAGTTTTGAAAAACCCATTGCTACGAGCCTGCCACCTGGGGATCGAACTTGGGTCTCTTGATTCGAAATTCCGACCACCCAACCACTCCGCTATCATGACTTTATCGGTAATGGGTATGATATTTTGTTATTTAGTACTAGTTAAGTTAGCTCTAAGTTTAGTTCTAAGTGTCAAATAATTAAAAGGAAACACTGAAGAATTACTATATCCGTATTTCAGCTTATTCTCTGCATTAGTTAGTTGTTTTCTTAAATTTAATAATAACTTAATAACAATAACAAATGCTTCTAAATTTACATTAAATAAAAGTATTATATGAAATATTAAGTGGTCATTTTCATAACAAATAATAATCAGTCAGTAAATTCTTGTATCCGGGTGTTTCACGACAATAGTCGGATGGCGGATTAATAATAGCGACTTTATGTTTTGAAGTTCGCAACCTAATTAATGAGGTTATTAACGGCTTAGAACATGATGTCATGAATAGAATTAGTGCCTGCAGGAGGAATATATATCTGTAAGAGGGAGGGTGGTGCACTTCTCCTCTTCGGACCAGGTAACATATGCCTTTTATTTTACTATAAGCTGTGCATATATCAAAAACATTACGTAAACAATTATCATATGAGTACATTAAATTATATCTACGTATAATGTGGGAAGCTATCTGGATTATTTCATAGACGCTGGATTAATATGTTTTTGTGAATACACTTTAATCTACGTCCATGTTACGAAGAAGTTAATGTGATGGCATTCATTATTTTTTTGTCCAATTGGCGGATCCGACATGACAGAGATGAGCCGGGGCGCTACGACGAATTACAAAAAATATTTTCAATACGTTAATGGTAGCTGTCCAGTTAATTTAACAGCTACGTGGAGGTTCCAATTAATTGAATTGTCAACGTCATTGTTTTTTTTTAAAAAGGTTAATATCTTCTCATTAACTTACTGTAGAAAGACACTTCAGGGTATAAGCAATTCCCAATACAGGGGTAGACAGAGGTCTAGTCTAGACAATTAAGTCCCTTCAACCCGCCTTCCAACGAAGATATTATCAGGACTACGTGACAGATGGTGAGCCCGTCGCCGTCTTTTTGTCCAAGCCAACGATATTATCCGCGCATAAGTTTTTGAAAAACCCATTGGTACGAACCTGCCACCTGGAGACTTGACACTTGACTCGAATTTCCACGGGTCACTTGACTCGAATTTCCGACCACCCAACCATTCGGCTATCGTGACTTTTTATAAGCCTCTTTCGTCATTAGGATTTGTATTAATCGCCACTAGAGTCAAACGGATATGCGATAACAGTATCAGACACCTTGCAGCTTAGATCCGACATCGACCATCTTAACTTTCGGTTTGCTATATTTTAAGGTGATTATCTCGACATCTGTCGATATCTATGTTTAATCATGAGCAAAAAAATTGATATCTTCACGCAATTCCCAATACAGGGGTAGATAGAGGTCTAGTCTAGACATTTAAGTCCCTTCGACCCACCTTCCACCTAAGATATTTTCGGGACAACGTGACAGGTGGTGAGCCCGTCGCCGTCTTTATGTCCAAGCCAACGATATAATTTGTACATAGGTTTTTAGAAAAACCCATTGGTACGGTCACTTGAGGATCGAACTCGGGTCTCTTGACTCGAAATTCCGACCACCCAACCACTCGGCTATCGTGACTTATGTTTAATCACTCACTCGCATTTCAAATTTACTCCTTGAAGGAAGGCAGTGGTAAATTCTTGATATCACACAGCAGCTACTTTATTTAAAATATCTTTACGCCATTCATACTATCACCATCAAATACAGGAGTGGAAAAAGTTCCTGACATTGAAGTCCATTTGATCCACCTTCCACCGAAGATTTTTTGGACCAATAACAGGTGGTAAGCCGGTCGTCTTCTTTATGTTCTGGCCAATGATATAAATCATACATAAGATTTAAAAAAAAACCCATTGGTCCTGTGCCGGACAGTCTGCCAGTCTGTCTGGCCAGTCTGCCGCCGGGCTACATTCTCTTGAATTCTCTACATTGGCTTGAGACACTGTCACGACGAGGATTACCGTATAATGGAACCGTTGCAGTCAATGGTGGCGTATCTTAGGCGTCGTAGCCCATCGTCGGTATGAAATATAAACCCTGTAATTTTTCGAAACGGTTATCCCGCTATTTGTGCGTAGCCTTTGTTATTTGCCAAGTCGTCCCCTTTAACGTCGGTTACCAAAAAAATGGAAGGTTATTATTTAGATTAAGAGTTAAATGACATACAAATTTCAAAAAAATATGGTAGAACCTCTCTAATTAGATACATACATATTCCTGAATAATTTTCAATGCTTATGTTTAGTTTATTACGAAACCCACGGGAAGAAAGGTGGTGGTGGTGGTGGCGGGGGGCGGGGGTTATTCTGATAACACCATACGGCAATACAGATACGATTATATACAGATAAATTATAGCTATAGTCAATATTATTTTATTTGAGCCTGGATTCTAATTGGTTTTCCTGTTATCAGGTTAGATATTGAGTGTTTTTTAGATATTTCGAACAACATATTTACAATACACAACAATAGAAAGGCGGCGTCCATTGTTTAATGTTTTTTGATAAATAATATTTATTTAACAAGCCTTATAAATAATCTCTAGAACATCTCTTAGCAATAAAGTTAAAGAAATAACTATTTTAATTTTGTCCCGTCGATTAAAAACGAAATTTGGTGTTTGTTTTCAAAAAATTAAAAGGAATAGTGGTGTACATAATGTTTATACTAGGAATAGACTCAAATAAAATAAAGCAATAGGTTTCGAACCTGAAATATCTTGTTTTAATATTATATATCCGTCACACATTCCCAATAATTAGGTAAATAGAGATGTTCTTTCAATCCACATTTCACTGGAATTTATTTTGGAACAACGTTACCGGTACTTAGATAGGTACAGACTCACCGTCTGTACCTATCTAAGTACATGCGAAAAATATAATCTAACAAAAGTTTGAAAAAAATTCATTCGTCCTCCCACTTTTTTTAACATTGACATTGACTTTTTTTTAACATGATACACATTTTATTAAAGTTTTTTTATGTTGCTGATGTGTATTAAAGGTATTTCTCACGATTTAGGGCCAATGTACGGACACCTGGCACGTTTGTTTATGCCATTATCGCCCTTTCTTTACACGAGTTTTTGTTTCGACTAGAACCAAAGTGAACTTAGCGAGACGTGCCGCTCTGCTATTTTTTCTAGGCTTGTAACGTACGTGACAAATTAAAAACACGTACCCAGCGAAGCATTGGCACAACGAAGGAAAAACAGATATATTGTTATATTAATAATTACTGTGTGATGACCATAGCCTAGATGGTAGTTTGCTTTCGAAGGTAAAGGTTGCGGTCCAATTTCCTTAGACACTAAGATGGCGATGTGCTCACCATCTATCACGTTATACCATATAGCATTGGTGAAAGGTAGGTAGAAAGGGCTTAATTGTCTAGATCTGTGTACCACACTTCTAAAAATATGCAAAGATGATAATAAAAATCCAAAAAAATTAGTTTAAAAGGTCTCCTTTTCTCAAAGTCGTCGAATAGGAGTGTAACTATTATTGAGTTCTGGATTGAAAGGTATAAAGTTAGTGTTATTACGGACAACGAGGTATCGAATCTTAGTCCTCAGGGGTGACAATCTGTTACTTTAAAATTATATGATGTATTTACAATACTACTTTTTTTCGTGAGCCGTAGTAGCTATTCCTTGGGCTGAAGTTCATTTTCCACACCGCATTATTAATTCTTAACTGATTAAATCTGATTATGAAAGTCATTAATCATTATAATAGGTTAATGGTTTACTATAATTGAGTCATTATCAAGATTCGATCAGATATAAAATGCAATGTTTACAATGTCATGAACATGACAGTGAAACTGAAATTTACAATTCAATGAACAGCTAGAATGCATTCTTACTTAAATAACAGGTTTTTGTTCAATCAAACAGAGATGTTGATCGGTTCCAGAAAACAATATCAATCAATCTTTAAGATTCAATTGGAAATTATATTAATAAATAAATGTTTAGTTTTTTTATTTTGTAGATTTTAATGAAATTTTAATGTACTTAGAGTCTAATAATTTCAAAATGTGAGTTCAATTTATTATAAAATATTAGAGTCAAAAATTTAACCGTTACTACTACGTGTCAAACGCACTAGAAATTCACCTGAAAACCATTATCTTCTCGAGTGAATGAATGAATGAATAAGCTTTATTATACACCACAAAATCTACAAAACATGAAAATCCAAAAATTACAACATATGTATAATGTAAATAAAATAAAATATGAATCCAAATAAACCCACCTTCCACCGAAGATATTTTCGGGACAACGTGACAGGTGGTGAGCCTGTCACCATCTTTACGTCGAAGCCAACGATATAATTCGTACATAAGTTTTTGAAAAACCCATTGGTACGACGAGCCTTCCACCTAGTAATCGAACTCGGGTCTTTTGACTCGAAATTTCGAACACCCAACCACTCGGCTATCGTGACACGGCTATGTACGATGTGGTGGCCTTATCGCTGCATTGTTTCAAAGAAACCAAAGGCGTAAAGAAACTGAGTTACAGATTAATTGTGGTGGTAAAGTTCTTCTTTTCTTCTTCTAGAATTTTAGTTGATAACTAACGAAAAGTAAAACATATAGTAATAATAAAACAAGAAGGTTATACTCACATTCTTCCAATATCTTACTAGACAGCGAGTACTAGGCACTAGGTACTGCTAGGCATGGGCCTTTTCAGTGAGGAGGATTTGCCATAATAGTTTAGTTTAGTTTGACATAATAGTACAGTCATGATAGCTGAGTGGTTGGGTGATCGGATTTTCGAGTCAAGAGACCCGAGTTCGATCCCCAGGTAGCAGGCTCGTACCAATGGTTTTTTTTTTCGGAGTATATATTAAAACTCTCCCATAGGAAAGGTGCGTTTTTCTACTATCAGTTTAGCCGTCTGACGTTATTGTATAATAGACTAATCTCGTTAATGTGTTAATGTAAATTTTAATCATTATTTTCGCAAGATTACATTAGAAACCAGATATGTAATAGTACGTAACAGAAAGGTTATTGATATGCATTAATTGATGTAATAAATAAACATATAAGTAATCAAGCTCTGACAACCAAAGATATTAGGAACTAGAGATTTGTAATAGTGCGTACTTTATTTAATATTTCAAATTTGCATTAGATATTTTTCTTTTCATATTGCACCTGGCTGTAATATGGCCCGTTTCAAAGCAAAATTATAAAATTCTAAATATTATATAACATTAACACTGAGGAACTTTCATATTTATAATATTGATATTAAATATTAGCAAAGTAGAAATAGAAAGATATCATCCGGCTAAGGCACAAACATAAACTACTCGCGCTTCTGATTCCACAGGGATATGACGATTTCCGTATAGTATCTACGGAACGACAAGATGGTAGCAAAAAAATCTAGAAAGAAGTGTCATCGTCACCGTGCATTGTGTGTTTGTCAGTTAATCATCGGTTAAAAATCGGTTTCACACTTAAACGTAAGAACGAATCTTGTCGAAAATTGAGTTTTTCTTTATGTAACACAAAAGATATTTCCTTGAAATTTGCAGAATTCTGAAAAGAGAGTCCATAAATCTAAGAAAGAAGAAAAACACAAAAGATCATTTTTATAAGAATAAATATTTTTTTATCTCGAAGTAGTTAAATAAACAATGTTAGTAAAGTCGCATTTAACTATTGTAGTTGCTACTAAAAGTTGAAATCTGGAATTATGAGTTAATTTATGCTGCAAAGTAATTAAAAACAATCACAGATTAAAGCTGAAAATAAATTAACAGGCATTTTGAGGTGTATCTTTAATATTCACTCGAACATTATGATAATAAGCATTAATCAATTATCGAATGTGTTCATGCTTAAATAATGGAAACAAATGTGATTGAAAATTTAATAATTCATTTTATGTTTTGATAGGATTTGACTGTTTTAAAAATATAACTTTTGATATAAATGAAAGTTCTTGGTGTTGTTATTTTTTCATCCGATAAATTTAAAATATATAGTCTAAGTATTTCGTAGATGGAAACTCAATGAAGTACTGTTTTTGGGCTACTTTACATGATACATAGATACTTACATACATACATACATACATAGATACATAAATAGGTACAACATACCATACAGAGCTCTGATTAAAAAGTAAGCAGCTAAAATAAAAGAATATGTATAAAAAGTGTCTTCTACATTGACCCGACCGGGAATAGAACCAGAGACCTTGTAGCTGGCAACACCATGAAAACCGGTTTGTTCGCCACTTGCCCATAGATATCGTCAAAACACTCTATAATAGTTTTATGAAGTCACATTTTATTATATAATGCTGCTGTTATTGCTGCTTAATTATATTTTGTGTTTTTTATATCGTCGCTTATTATGCTAAAAGTTTTAGAAATTTTATAAACTTTCTCTAAGTAAAGTTTCGAAATACAGAATTAAAGAGACGATACATATATAATTAAAGTCTCTGGTCGCATTGTTTCTTTTAGATCTAGATTGAGTATTTAGGTTATCATGACGTAGATATAATATCTGTAACACGTCATTTATATGGCTTGATGCGCTAAAGGTCGTAGTAATGCAATTATCCAAGGAAGTTATTCAGGTACAAGCTTCTGGAACGCTACTAAGGTTTCATGTTTGTGAGTGTAAAATAAAACGGTTTAAAATTTTTTTCTGTTTATAAACTGAATAACTATTATTCAATTATTATATTTATACTTTACTTGAATGTTAGACCAGTGTCGATGATTGTTGAGAATACTACGTTCGAAGTTAAGACAACTGGTAAGAATGGGTAAGTCCAACTTCGAACTAGAACGAATCCTATTCGGATAGGTAGCGTTTAGGAAAATAGGACATATCTTCTCGTCGAATAAACCTGCGTGGTACCAGTGATGACCTACGGATCAGAGACGTGGTACTTCACTGCAGGTCGTATGAAGCTCAAAGTTGCTCAGCGTGCTCAGCTTGGGTTTGGTGTTTCTCTGCTTGATATAATCACAAAGACATCCGCAGAAGAATTAGGGTCACATAGCTCATAAAACTCACATCTGGTGAGGATAAAGGGTAAGACGCAACAAAAAGCCTTGAATGGCAACGGCTACTAATAAATGGCAGAATAGCAATTTCGAAATATACGAGACCAAAATTATATAGCAGTCCGGTGATGGACAGCAGCTTCTAAGGTGCGAGGTAATATCACTGCCTACACACCTCCCATTACGATCGTCTAAAATACCATCGTCAATTCGCCTGCCAAATCCGAGGTGTCTCGTACTGCCAAACAGCTTCCTGATTAAAGTAAGAAAGTTTTTCCTACAGTAGGCTGTTACAGGGCGTTATGAACATTTAAAATGAAACCCAAAGGGAGTTTTTTAATAAAAAAAAAAAAAATATCTTCACGCCATTCCCAATACAGAGGTAGACAGAGGTCTAGTCTAGACAATTAAATCCCTTCGACCCACCTTCCACCGAAGATATTTTCGGGACAACGTGACAGGTGGTGAGCCCGTCGCCGTCTTTATGTCCAAGCCAACGATATGAATCGTACTTAGGTTTCTGAAAAAACCTATTGGTACTGCCACCTGGGGATCGAACGCGGGTCTCTCGACTCGAAATTCCGACCACCCTTCCACTCGGCTATCTTGATTTAAATTTAAAACAACATTAAAGAGTATCTATAGACACTATTTCAATTAAAAAGTTTTTATTATTAAAATTTCAACGCTGTTTCTTATCAGGTTTTGACAAAAGTCGAGTTAAATCGAGTCAATTTAAAATTCAATATGCACTCGAATTTTTCATTAGCTTTAGAGAATATTATATCAAACGATTCAAAGCACAGTCCGGCCGCACTTGACCGCCTTTTTAATAAAAACTTGGCTCACGATTTACTGCCCAAGTTGTAGAAGTGCCACCCTCTCAAGTTCCAGTCTGGTTGGATTGTACTTTTGTAAAAGTAAAAAAATAAAAACAAATATTGAGACACCTAAACTCGTATTATAAAAAGAAAAGGTTTGGTGTTGGTGAAAGGTGAAGTTTATTTGTAACGAGAATTTCTTTCATCTATAGAAATATTTATAGAAAGCTAAGAAAGAAAGAAAGAAAATTTATTTGTTGCCTCTTTTACCGGAACAAAAAAACATTATTGAAATCACAGATGTACAAAAAGAAAAAAAAAATCAATTAAAAAAAACAAAATGAGTGTGACAATAAAATAAGAGTGTCTTAACTAAACAAAAAAAAACATACAAATTAATTATAATAACATTTAAGAAAAAAAAATTTTTTTTGAACAAACAAAGAATATTACATTAGCGACATTCCAGTACAGCAACAAAAGGGTCTGCGCTCAGTATAAGTTGCAGGTGGACACAACACTGATTTTCAGCGCAGCCCGTCAAAAGCTATATGAGATCTATTATCATCTACCGTACTTTCATGCATAGTCCCTGAAGGGGTTGCCAAAGATACAGACCGTCTAGTATCACGATCCTTGCAACTAAGTTTCGTTTCAAATTCATCATTTTCTTCATACCACCTCATCTTATCTCATCTTAAATAAAACAATTGAAAAAACAGCAGGCCAAAATATAGCAGAAGGGCGTGCAGACTTGTCTAAGTGATTGGTACTGTCATTGCAATCCGCTTCAAAGCGTGATGCTTACGGTAAATCCCCCTTAAGGAAAAGGTGTGTGTCTGCACCATATAGTCTTTGATAATTCTACCGTAAATAACAAGCTTAATCGAAGGAAAATTATCAAAGAATGAATAATGTAATTATGGAAATGATACTGGCAAATGAAGTATAAAAATAAGTAAATAAGAATACCTGCAATTCCCATTTGCAACACAAACGCGAGCACAAACACCTAAGACCATTATATTACTGCTTAATGAATTGTAAGCCAATCTTGGTGAAGCCAATGTAACCTGAAACACAGTTTTTACCATCACAGGCAGCAGCTTATTCCAGCAGGAATCCAATATATGTATAATGACCGTATTATATGACAAAACATAAATATTTTTTCCTTTCATATAAAACTGTTAATAACTTTATCAATATCCCATCACTCTAAGCATCAACAGATCAGCACGCTTGTACTGTATTACGATATCATTATGAAGAGTGGACTAGAACCTATGACGTACGTATACAGTACATAGTCTGACAGAGCTCAGTAGAATATAAGTGCTTATATTATATAAGAAAGTTATTTTAATTAGTTTTAATAAATAAGTGCTACTAAAGTTAACGCGAATCAACATTAGATTTTTAATTAAGATCAAAGTACCAAGATTTTATCTTTGTAATATTAATCAAGCCTCAAAACTTTGGAGCGGATAATAATGATTTACGAAAGCTACCAAGGCTACTCGACTTTGAAAAAGCTCTAGTCAGTTAAAGAGAGCAATGAGGTAAGTAGAAAGGATGTAGAGTTATTAAAAATTAAGAAATACTTAGTTTTAAAATGCTATCAAGTAATAACAATAGAAATAATATCTGAACATCTGAAGTGGAGTCCCAATGACTCCATGACGGACCGCTCCGTGCTCAAATTCAGAAAACAGTGCTCCATATCCTCCACCCATATCCTCCGCTGGCTTCTCGCACTTTCGCCCTTACCCTCAGCCGCCTGGTCTCTCCTGACAAGCTCCTCTGTTTGGTCAAGCCTTTGTGTTTATTTGTCATATTTACTTTTTAGTATTTATTTCGTATATATTTAACGATATATTATTATTTTGTCGTACTTTAGGATATAAGAACAAATATGGGCCATAACAATATTTTCTATTACATACTCACGAAATTTTGCCCCAAAGTAAGATTTCCAATAGCTATTAATATTGCTGTAATTCCAAAGTAGCTAATGCTCTTTTGTCATGGAATCGCAAACAACGAAGGTATCACAAACATCCAGAACCGAGGCAATGTATCAAAAGTGGTTTTCTAGTAGTTCACATTTGGAAATCATACCACTTACACATCGGTTTTCGAAGTGCTTACGCCACTCGTTTACGGAGATCGTTACAGGAAGTCACAATTATGGTAGAATAATAATACATATAGATAAATATTATTAATTACATTAATATTTAAGTCACGATAGCTGAGTGCTAAGGTGATCGGAATCCGAGTCGAGAGATCCGAGTTCGATCTTTTTAGGCTGGTTCGATCTGGTTAGGCTACCAAAGGGTTTTCAAAACCTATGAACGATTTATATCGTTGGCTTGTACATAAAGACGGTGATGGGGTCACCACCTGAAGGTGAATCGAAGACACTTAATTGTCTAGACAAGACCTCTGTCTACCCCTGTATTGGGAATGGCGTGAAGATATTTTTTTTATATTAATATTTATAGGTCCATGTCGCGAATATATTTTTATCACACAAACCTAGTGGCGTTCGACTCCGGGACAGAAACCGTAGCGTTAGGCAATTCGTTTAGCTTAGAGAACAGGGTAGACAAAGGTCTAGTCTAGACAATTAAGTCCCTTTGACCCACCTACCACGAAAGATATTTTCGGGACATCATGACTGGTGGTGAGCCCGTCACCGTCTTTATCTCCAAGCTAACGATGTGAATCGTAATCCTATCGTAGGTTTTGACAAAATACCCATTGGTCGGAGCCTGCAACCTGGGGATTGAAGTCTGGTCTCTCGACTCGAATTTCGATCACCCAACCACTCGGCTATCGTGACTATTTTATCTATATTATAGAAATAATGAGAGAGGTCTTTATACTTTAATGGACATTTAATGGCCGATATCTAGTGAATTAACATTTGCGCTTAAATTAGTATTATTTGTTTTGAAGCCGTAGTAGAAAGAAAAAGAAGTAAGTAGAAAAGTAAAATAAGTCAAGAAAGGACAGGTCTCTAGTTAAATGCCGAAAATTAAGTATCTTAATACCAAAACTCCTCAATCAAGTCCTCAATCTAGGCACGTCTACTAAAGCCACTCTTATATTACGATACGGTGGGAATTCAATCCCTGGGTGATGGTGGAGTGTCAATTTCTCAAGCTGCCTCAAATCTAATGAAGTCAACTTATATGTACATCGAGGTAGGAAATTTTAGAGCATTTATAGATCGTCTTTTTTTAAATTACCACTAGTAACGAGGTTCCTCTGACCTAAATAAAAGTAATTGTTAAAAAGATACAGCGATTATAAATAAAATACAGTACCAATATACTTTTATAAATACTTGGAAGCGATTAACTCGTTCCAGAATTATGACATTATTAAAAACTACAACGTGTTTCTAAAGTAAAACTAACAGTCATTAAAAGAAATATCATTTGTTCCCAGTGCAGCGATAGTTCTTTTTTTTTATTGCAATCGTAACTTTATACGTACGAAACTTTTCAGTAGTAACATGAAATAAATGTGGCCAACTTTCTCAATGCGCTTTTGAACTCACGTGTGCAAGTTTGTGTCAAATGGCGTTTTCTGTATATGTATATGAGTGTGGCTGTGTGTATTTATAGCAAGCATTGGTTTTGTGATAGTAATAACTGAATTCATTTCGTGATTATTGATATGAATATACATAGATGGATGGCCATAGATGACCATCCAATTCATCCATCCATGGATCATGATCAATAGATGGCGATTTTCTGGCGAAAACCAGACAATGTTGCAATTATTAAAATAAATGTTTCTCCACTAAAATGGATACTAGATAGACTTCAAATATTTTGAACATTTGGTAACATCTCACGTCAGGGACAATAAGAATGTTGACATAGAGAGCTGGGCGTTGTGTGTGGAAGGTTTGCTCGTTGCTCCTCCGATGTTAAGATAACAGGGCTTGCTGCATATTACAGACGATCAGCTTTAGGATTAACTACAACGATAGTCAATACGATTGCTCTGCGCGATACAATACAATAACACATTTAGAATGTTGATGGGGCTTCCTCTGCATTCCCCGGATACTCACTTATCAATCAGGTGAAAATGTTCTATAGTTTTCCACTTTTTCGTTTAAAAAAAACAATATTTTTGATAATTTTAGCCAGTAATGTTGCATTTTATTTATTTTTCAAGCACGGGAGCCGTACTGGACCTTTCATTATTATAGAAATGAGATATAAAAAGATTTCAATCAGTTGGGTTTCTTTTTATTATTTTTATTACATAGCATTGATACTATTTTGATTATTATTGGTACTAAAGTAACGGAGTTGGGTATTCTTACGCCGCCAATAATAAATACTAAATAAAAAATATGTCAAGTTTTTACTGTAATCTATTATATATAATAAACACACATCGATAATAATATTTCTTAAAATAATATTTATTATAAATATTTACGAATAATATTTACTACAAATAATATTTCTTTCAATTCAAAGAGAAAAGAAATGGCCAACGGCGCTGTTGCTACGACAGACTCTTAGCAAAAAAGCCTTTTAAAAGTGAATAAACATTACTTCAACTTAAAGAAACGAATATTAAATAGAATTGTTAATTAAACTTTTACCTCGCCCTTCTGACTCTGAGAAGGGTTGAAAAAAAAAAGAATTTTTCAGTAGTTGAAAGATAATTCCATTTCCGAGTTTTTAAGACCGATTTAATTTAATACCGTTCTTATTTCATTTCAGTTTTCCTTTACTAAGCTCAGCTTATGAATGACCTTCATTTTCTAAACAGTGAGAACGTGAAAATATTAAAGTGCAGCGCTGTTTTATAATAATGTAAAACTTGCTTCTTAATTTATTTACAATTACGTGTTAATATTTACAATATTTATTAACCAAAAACTACAATAATCGTAGAGCCCTACTCCTCGTGGCATGGTACCAAGAACGCTGGCTGCATTTCCACGTTGAATGACTAGACTTAACCATTGAGCGAGAAAAGAACCATCTCTCTTGTTACCAGCATTCGCATCAGTCGCGGATACTATTCCTTTAGAAACCGCATTGCGCGAGGACATACAAAAACTTATAAAACTAGTTACGTTACTATTCTCTGCACCAGTGTATCGACGTAAGAATGAAATAAATATGACGTAAGAATACAGCACCACCCAATTTCTTAGGGTTTTATTTTAGTTTAACGATTAAAAACGTAATTGATTTGCTATGTTATTTAATCATTAATAATAATCATAAACATCTTCACGCCATTCCTAATACGGGGATAGACAGAGGTCTAGTCTAGATAATTAAGTCCTTTTGATCCACTTTCCACCGAAGATATTTTGGGACAACGTGACAGATAGTGAGCCCCCCACCGTCTTTATGTCAGAGCCAAGATATGAATCGTACATAGGTTTTGAAAAAACTCATTGGTACGAGTCTGCCACCTGGAGATAGAACTCGGGTCTCTCGACTCGTATTCGGATTACCCAACCACTCGGCTGTCGTTGCTTTAACTTATCGCTATCTATTAACTAATAATGATGTGCGTTTTAGTACAAACTAATAAAATGAATGAACTCAACTAGACATAACATATAGCTATTATTATTATTAATATATGTGACGGATAAAATTTGAATGGTATCAAATAAAGTATCCATCCCCTTTCTTTTCATAGGTTTCGTAAGAACCAGCTAAAGAAAAATCCTTGAACCATTGATCTCCAAAAATATTAATCTCTAGAAATATTAGACCAAAATTCAGTATGAATGTACTTCGTTTGATTAGTAAGAGGCTTCCCACGTGTCATATTGTGCCGAATAAACGTTAATGCAACGTCGTCGATTTGTATCTGTTTTGGAAGAATATTTTTGATTTAAAAAAATATCTTCACGCAATTCCCAATACAGGGGTAGACAGAGGTCTAGTCTAGACAATTAAGTCTCTTCGACCCACCTTCCACCGAAGATATTTTCGGGACTACGTGATAGGTGGTGAGCCCGTCGCCGTCTTTATGTCCAAGCCAACGATGCAATTCGTACATAAGTTTTAAAAAACGTATTGGTACGTGCCTGCCACCTGGGGATCGAACACGGGTTTCTCGACTCGAAATTCCGACCACCCAACCACTCGGTTATCGACTTGAATGCTTATTGATACAACATCGACAGAGGGGCCATAACATGTAGTGTCAGATGTTTTAATTATTAGATATAAAATTGAATGTTAAATAGGTATTGGCCTGGCTTTCGAAATATTGACTCCAGAGTTAAGGCGAAAATGGTGAAACAAGACAAGTTAGGCTAATGAGTTAGTTACACCACGTGTTACTTAAATGTAAAAAAAATTGTTCATGGTTTTGTTTACGCTTCTTAAATAATCCTAACATATATGCAAAGTCTTAGCCAACCAATCAATGCAATGTTTGTATTAAAAAAAAAAAAAAACAGAACAAGTAAAACAGGATTCCTACGTAATTTCTTTCGTCTATTGTCGTGTATTTCGCCTTCTCTGTTGGAGACGAAACAAGAATATTACCAAACGTTTAAAAATAGACATTTAAAAATTAACTATCTATAAATGAAATGTTCATATTCATATTTCGATGCCTAAACATAATGTAATGTAAATGACTTAAGATCAACGTCAGTCGTGATAGAGGAATTTTCCTTTTTTTCCATTTATTTTTGTTACTGACATGTAAAAAATTCCTCCTTACCTACAACTTAAAATACTTTGACTGAGATTGATAGTGATTGATGTGATCAAGTTTGTTTTTCTGTTTACACTGGCGAGAATTGCAATTTCGGGAACACACATATTTATTTATTTCTCCTTTCTGTTATTAAAAATAACATACATAAAGATAACATAAAAGTTACGTAATAACTTTGAGAGTCACGATAGACGAATGGTTGGGTGATCGGATTTCGAGTCAGGAGACCCGAGTTCGATCCCCATGTGGCCGACTTTACTAATGGGTTTTTTCAAAAACTTATGTACGATTATATCGTTGGCTTGGACATAACGACGATGACGGACACCACCGGCTTCGTTATCTTCGACTAGGGAGTCTAGACTAGACCTCTGCCTACCCCTGTATTGAGAATGGCGTGAAGATACATACTAACTTTCGAAGACCATGTGAGCAAATTGCTGCAAGAGTGGTGGGTCAAGAACACTTGGATACCTAGACGTGAGTGTATGAAGAAAATGATAAATTTGAAAGAAGGGAATGAGGTATGTAAGGATCGTGACCCTTGGCGAACTGTTCTCTCTAGCTACCCCGTCAGGGACTGCGCGTGAAGATAAGTAAGGAAATAAATAAACTCTGTTTTTTTAACGATAGCCGAGTTGTTGGGTGGTCGGAATTTCGAGTCGAGAGACCCGAGTTCGATCCCCAGATGGCAGTACCAATGAGTTTTTCAAAAACTTATGTACGAATTTCATCATTGGCTTGGACATAAAGACGGCGACGGGCTCACCACCTGTCACGTTGTCCTGAAAATATATTCGGTGGAAGGTGGGTCATAGGGACTTAATCGTCTAGACTTGACCTCTGTCTACCCCTGTATTGGGAATTGCGTGAAGATATTTATATTTATTTATTTATGTTTTTTTTTTACAATTAAAAAGAATATTGACATATCATATAAAAAGTCAATATTAACTAGAAACTTTTGACTTTATAATACTTCACCATGCGACAATTGATTTGAAGAAGTTGGGTCACACTTGGCCTTTTTTTAATAAAAAACTTGGTTTGCGATTTATTGCCGAAGTTTGGACAACCGCTCCCAAGATCAAACGGTTTCGTTTGGAATTTTTATAAAAGATTGAGATTACTTTTATTTGAGATTAAAAAAATATCCTCACGCTATTCCTAATACAGGAGTAGACAAAGGTGAAGAAGACATTTTTTGGGATAACGTGGCACGTGGTGAGTCCGTCGTTGTCTTTATATCCAAGCCAACAATGTATATGGTACATAAGTTTGTGAATTAACCCATTGGCACGAATTTATTACATGGGGATCGAACTTGAGTCTTTCGACTCCAATTCCGATCACCCAACCTTTCGTGACTTTCCTTTACTTAAGATTAGAATTGAAATTAATAAATAGAAGCATTGAAATAAATTGTTAAAGCATAAAAAATATTTGTAATTTTATCAAAATCTTGATTAATCCATCAGGTGTTGTTCTGCCCAAAATTTCAATAAATTTATGAAGAGTGATGATTTAAAACAAGTAAACAAAGAAAACATATTTCTGTGTGATCATTGTAGTATTAATGGTAAAATCTCGTAACAAAGAATAACTATATTATGCATCACAATGATGGTAGAGTCATACTTTTTTTATATAAAATCGTAAAAAAACCTTACGAAAATGCAAAATAATCTAGGAAGCTATGATTCTTTTCCTTGCACACGTAAAGAAAAAAAAGGCATTTGCAGGTTATATGCGACAGAAGTAAAATCTTCAGAAAATTCAACTTAAGTATATTGTCACGATAGCCGAGTTGTTGGGTGGTCGGAATTTCGAGTCGAGAGAACCGAGTTCGATCCCCAGGTTTTTCAAAAAACTTTTGTACGAATTTCATCGTTGGCTTGGACATGAAGACGGCGACGGGCTCACCACCTGTCACGTTGTCCCGAAAATATCTTCGGTGGAAAGTGGGTCAAAGGGACTTAATTGTCTAGACTTGACCTCTGTCTACCCCTGTATTGGGAATTGCGTGAAGATATTTTTTTTTATTTAAGTACATTGTATCACACGCAAACGAAGCTCCTTAAAAATAAACGTGTTGGTTTTTGTATAAGATATAAAAAAACCAACAATTTTATTTTTTTCGCTTCATTAAGTAACAATGGTGCTAAAGAATTTTTCATTTCAACAGGCTCTCATGACGTCTCTTTACGGCTTTGAGGCACGGCGCGGGTAAGCAGGAAGTGGAAGTTTATTTTTATGCTTTGACATATTGCTGAGTTAGTTCAGTAGAGTAGTAAAAGTCTTTTAATTGAGTGAAAACAAAGTTTTCGTAAAAACATGTTTCATTAAAAGTTATTTTTCATCTGTTATGACAGGTAGAGCTTTCCTTTAACATGAAAAGAAACAAAACCTGTTTCTCGTCAGACAAAGTTTCGTATGAAAAATGAAGTCTATTAAAGTTGAAAATAACGAAAGTTTTATACGAAATGGTTCCAAATGGGTCCAATTATTTGTTTAAAAAATATCCTCCAAAGTAACTAATTAAAAATCGCCTTCTGGCCTGACCTGGCTACTTTGTTGTAAAGTTAAAAAAATTTTGTCCATTGCTGAAAACTCCATTTATTTAAGTCCCGCGTAATTAAATGTTTTAGTTGGAGTAGTTAACAGTAACACTGATAATCTTATTTAGCAATTAATTAATAAAGGTACAAACAAAACAATTCGGTTAATAAAGGTATTGCCTTCAAACGTTAATAAAAGGTAGATGTAGCTTAAGAAGCCTTACTTACGATGACCTGTATTACCATTAATCCGAAATAGGAAAATTTACCTTAACAGTGTATAAAAGTCAGGAAAAAAATTCTTACATAACAGAGACAAAGAATAAATAAAATAATGTTATATTTTATTACATAACTCAAAATCGTGTCAACGTAACTTCATAAGTATAAATTTTTAATTTAATTTTTAAATATCTGCTTTATAAGTAATATATATTGTATTATATATTTGTAAAATATATGGGCCTGTAAAAGACCATTACTACATAATAAGCCTCAAACCCAAGGAGGATATGCTATAGTCTTTACGTTTGGCAATCCGATTAGCGATCGCAGTACCAGAAACCTTGCACCTTAGAAGTCTATCTATCACAGATCTGCTTAATTTCTGTCAACAGACAGAAATTAAGCAGATTTGATTAACATCGAGGTAAGATATAGATCTTTACCTCGAAACAGACAGAAATTCGGGGAAGAAGTTATCTCTTGGTATTCGTTGGAGTTTTGCAGGCTTTTTATTCTCAGAAAAGCTCCTTTGCATTTGTTACCCATTTTGCAATTAACATAATCTACGAAGAACAGAGGCCTTTTTTATTTCGCCGACGGTCCTAGATAGTTTTATCCTTACAACCTACATTTCATCAGAGCTTAATTAGGACAACGTAACAGGCGGTGAGCCTTTTACTGTCTTACGTGTCAAACCAACTATAAAAATCTAACAGTTCCGAATAAACTCAATTGAAATTATTATCTACAATGATATACAATAATAAAAAATACGATTTTTTATGATGACACGATGGACGAATGGTTAAGTTATTTAAATTCGAATAGATATTCCGTCCCATGACGAAAGGCCCTTCCCATTAATTTATGAAACTTATGTGGGATTTGTATTATTGGCATGGTGGTAATGTTGTCTTAATTAAGCTTCGATATAATGAGATTATAATGTTTTATGGACTAAGCTGTTTAGACGTTTCTCCAACCTAACATCATGATTATGGTCGTGGGGTTACGTTCAGTTAAGTTAAAAGATAAAAAAATATGACAATATATCTGAAATCTTATACCAAAGTACGAGCATTTGGATCATAGAGTAACAACTGAAAGGGCAACTATTTATATAAATAAATTATTTTCGACTGGCAATTTATTGTTTGCCAATCCCGCCCGCTATCGGCATACATCGTATGCGAATGCGACCGATCACCTCAAATCGGATTTATGTGACCGTAGTGCCTTATATATTTTGATATTTAAATGTCCAACAAATAAATACTACAAAAAAAGAATTTTTACTATGTTCATAGTAAAAATTCTTTTTTTGTAATTCTTAGACATATTCAGACAACTTCATTCGAAGAGGGCTACACATATTTCGTCACCGAGGAAGAACCAAAAGACACCTTTCTCTTTTCGTTTCATGTTTCTTTTTTCGTCTCAGTCAGAGAAACCTCATTACAAACACGCACCCCACATCCAAAAAATCATACAAACTTTGACAATCATAATAATTGTACGAATCTTCTTTGAATAACGTAAATACTTCACTATTCACTGCCACCTAACATAAGAGATTCTGGAACTCTTCTGGAACCTTCAAGAAACGTGTCAAAGACTACTACTTGGCATTATCTCATTGTCATGAATTATTTCATGTAATCATGTATATGCTTTATATTATATGTATTTATGTACGTGTATGTGTGTGTTTGCGTTAATATGTGTATTTTTTGTGTACGCACTAAGTTTGCTTATTATATCAGAGTTTCCTGTGAGGGTCTGCTGGAAGAATTCCAGTTTTTAAAATAAGTAGTAACCCTTGTGCAAACTCTTTGATTCATTTTTATAAATAACATTTTGTGTGTACATAAATTTATAAATAAAAAAAAATACTAAGCGACAATAGCCAAGTAGTTGGGTGATCGGAAATTTAGTAAAGAGACCCGAGTTCGATACTCTGGTGACAGGCTCGTACCTATAGGTAATTTAAAACTTTTAAGTACGAATTATATACGTTGGCTCGGACGCCGATGGGCTCACCACCTGTCACGTTATCTCAAATTAAATGTATTCGGTAGAAGGTCAAAAAGACTTAATTGTCTAGACCTGTATTTACTGTGTTTGTTGTTGTATTGTGATTGACGTAAAGGTTTATTTTTATAAATTTGTAACATTTAAGATTTTATCTGACTTGATGTTGAAAGATAATCTTAAAGCATTTATTTATTAAGCTGAGAGCTTTGACTGCCAATTTTTGATACTGAAAATCAGAAATCTTGGCACAATCGAAACAAATTCGTTCACAAAATTTATATAACGACTTCGAGGATTATGGAATTGTTGTTGTTGCGGCCGCCGTTATTCGCGGTACAGTCGTGGATCGTTGCCAACACAACTTGGTAAACAAATTCATTGGACGCGAAACCATAATCTATAGATTTTGCCATTCAGAAACTACACATTATGTTTTACAGTGACATTAAGTCTGGTGTTAGGTAAAAAGTGTTTATTAAGACAGGAAATAAAAAAAATACACGTTATTTGCAATCCAGGTAAACTGAAATCTAAACAATTGAGTCCTCTCGACCGATCATTTACCGAAGGCATTTTTGGGACTACGTGACAGGTGGTGAGCCTGTCGCTATCTTTATGTCAAAGCCATCGATATAAATTGTTCATAAGTTTTTGAAAAATCCTTTGGTATTTGTCTGATTGTTTTTGACATCTTGTTATAATTTTATGATATTTTATATATCTTATTTATTTATTTATTTATTTAGTTATATCGTATGGTAATGGTAACAATGTAATGATCAAAAAACTAATACTTCCGCAAAAGAAAACCATTTCAGAATATAACTGGCATAAACGCGTAAGGATTTGCCATAATTGCTATGCGGGTATATATAAATATAACATATAAAGACGGTGACGGGCTCACCACCTGTCCCGTGGTCCCAATAAATGTCTTCAGTGGAAAGTGGTGGGTCGAAAGGATTAATTGTGTAGACCTCACACTACTTCTATATAGGGAATGGCGTGAATATATTTATTTATTTATGCTATGCGAATATTAGACTGCTGCCTATCATCGGTCTACTTTTCTTCTTGTATTTTTTTATTTTATTCACAGTTAAATGTTGTTACCATATTCAATGCTGTTACACCTCTTACGTCAACCATGAGTGAAAAATGGGGCTGCATTTTCTTGGCAGTTACTACATGGCCCACAATTTTAGCAACCTCTAAATATACAATAGGTCTCTCATGTAAAAACGCCCAAAAGGTGGATTCGCGATCACACTATAAGATTTTCTAGCACATATCCGTCATCGGCCAACTTCTTGCGTTAAAACGTCTAAATTTATGTCTGCGTTAAGAAAACTTTTTTTTTATAACGTTGTCTGAAAAAAATATTGACATGAAAACCCTTTGCGTAAACTGTTAGAGTTAAATTACTACCTGTCATTGCCAATGAATTCTTACAACAAACATATAAATTTTTTCCGCGTCGACTTATACTTTGTAGCTGCAATTCCACAAAAGAGGTTAACAGACTATGGCCTAAGTTATTAGACATAAATCCGAGTAAATCTCTCGCCACGCCCCGCTCTCCTTCGTATTTCCCGATACCGAAATTGGACACGAATTTTTGGAAGAAAATTTTTTACGACTTGGAGGGACATTAATGTTTTATTGACAGGTTTATTTTCGTGGCGTTCGTTCCAAAAGGAAAACGGTAACAACACCGTTTTCAGAAATAAGTGTAATAAACCTAAATTACACTTTTTTCCTTGTTTACTATTGTAAATTTGTTTTCTTTTTTAATTTATTTATCAATATATACCTGATCGCGCGATTAAGAACGAGTTTTTCCGGATTTGTGCCGAATTTCAACCCCATGGCTTTCTGATTTTACCACCGAAACATTCGCCACTACAAACAAACCTACCAGTGTCAACTGTTCATGGCTCCTTTCGGGATTGAAATCATAATCCACCTGTAAATCTCGGCAAAGCACGGCGCAACTTTGATGCCGATAAAAACTTAATTGGTAATTGTCGTTCTATCGTGATTAATATTTAATGGTTATAACTTTGATTTTTTTTTTTAACTTTGATTCCCAATACAGGGGTAGACAGAGGTCAAGTCTAGACAATTAAGTCCCTTTGACCCACCTTCCACCGAAGATATTTTCGGGACAACGTGACAGGTGGTGAGCCCGTCGCCGCCTTTATGTCCAAGCCAACGATGTAATTCGTACATAAGTTTTTGAAAAACTCATTGGTACTGCCACCTGGGGATCGAACTCGGTTCTCTCGACTCGAAATTCCGACCACCCAACAACTCGGCTATCGTGACTTAATCGGAATTACGGATCTCTTCATCAGTAATTGGAGAAAAAGAAAAACAATTGAAGTGGTTTTTGGTTAAGGATAAATTTTGTGAAATAGTCCTATCTTTCAAGGTACTATCGAGTAAGGATATAGATTATCGAGTAAGGAGAAAAATGATTATTGAGACCATTGGAAGAGATAGAACCCAAGTTCTGGCTACACTTCGGTTTTCCAAATCCAAGCGAATGGAGAAACTTCCAAGTTTAGCAACCACCCAACAACTCGGCTATCGTGACTTTATATTTTTTTTTGATTCCCGTATCCGTTACTTTCAAGAATTATGACAATTATTTTTATTATAGCAAAATTTATATTTTAGAACTTTTTTTCTCTTCTTTACAGCCTATCAACTGTGAGTCCACTGCTGAACATAGACCTCTCTAAAACTTTCCACAGTGAACGATCGTCAGCCACTTGCATCCTTCGACTTCTCGCAACATTGTGCAAGTAGTCATTCCATCTCGTGGGGGCTCGTCCATACACTGCGTTTGCCTGTACGAGGTTTCCACTTGAGAACCTTTCGTCCCCAAAGGTGGTCAGTTCTATGAGCTATGTGGCCGGTCCATTACTATTTCAACGTGCTAATCCTTACGTTGTTTTAAGAACTACAATTTTAAACTTAATACCATAATTGTTATGTGATATGCAATAAATAAAAGTCTCGATAGCCGAGTGGTTGGGTGGTCGGAATTTCGAGTCGAGAGACCCGAGTTCGATCCCCAGGTGGCAGGCTCGTACCAATGGGTTTTTAGAAACTTATATACGAATTATATCGTGGGCTTGGACATAAAGACGGCAACGGGGTCACCACCTGTCACGTTGTCCCGAAAATATCTTCGGTGGAAGGTGGGTCAAATGGACTTAATTGTCTAGACTAGACCTCTGTCCACATCTGTATTGGGAATTGCGTGAAGATATTTATTTTTATAAGCAATAAAAATATTAGATTTGATTTAATTTGAGCTATAGACATTTACTGAATTATTGTAGTATTTTCCTTTGTCAATTTCAAAGTTGTTGCAAATGAGGGAGAAGGCCTTTTATGTCTCCCCACACCATTCCAGAAATATATTGTAGAGAAAAAATAAGTATATTTCGCTTAGATATTTATTAATATCTAATACAAAATATTCAAATGATACTAAGAATAAATTTAAACGCTTAAAACTAGACTTGGAAAACTAAAAGCATGATTATCTTATTTCTTCAAGCTCATTACGCAAAGTACGTCTTAAGCTTTTAATTTCTTATGCCTTTTAAGGGGTTAGCTTTATATTCAAAGATGAAAAAGTCACATACATTATAAAATGTAAGTATAATTTCAATTCATAACTGAATTACAACATATATTTACATACATCACCATAACCATTTAGTTTTTCCTCGATCATAAGCCATTTCTGTGCTTCCAGTTCCTAAAATCGTTTAAGTAATATGCAGTATTCCAAATTTCTTTTTTCAATTTCACAAAAAAACAGTCGAAAAATAAAAACATGTTAAATACGACTAGGTACCGTCGGACCTAGTTGGTAGTGACTGTGCCTTCAGTGCCAAGGGTTGCGTGTTCTGGGATCAAATATTTGTTTGATAAACATGAATGTTTTTATCGAATAATGGATGTTAATATAAATATTTATATACGTAATTATACATTGTTAGTCCTCAGCAGTATTGTTTTTACATGTCAACACAATGACACGACAGCCTAATAGGAACCTTGTAGGAAAAGAGTTTGAATGTAATTTATCCGCGATATTTTCAGATAGAAATATGCATAAAACTATGGATAATTAAGCCGCTATATATATCGCTGAGTGATCGGAGTTTCGAGCCCAGAGACCTGAGTTCGATTCCCATATGGCAGGCTCGTACCAATGGGTTTTTTCAAAAACTTGGCTTGGACGTAAAGATGGCGACGGGCTCACCACCTGCCACATTGTTCCAAAAATGTCTTCGACGAAAGTGGGTCAAAAGGACTTCAATATCTATCTGACATATCATAGACCTCTGGCTACCCCTGAATTGGGAATTGAATTTGGGAATTGGAAATAAAAAGATAAGTGGCGTGTGGGTAGAACGTCAGAATGAACTACCAGCACTACTTTACACTCGTGGGACTCATAAGAGGCGACTAAGGGAAAAGCTTTGAATTATAATAGGTTATCGACAGATGGCGGGAAGACTGCCTCAAAAAAGTACCAGACCTAATTCAGCAGACCGATGACGGGCAGCATTATCTAAGTTCTGGTTCGCCAAGCGATGCGATAGTAAGTAATAGTAAGTTATAGTTAAGCCCTTTCGTGCAGGAGAGGCCTATGTCCTGCAGTGAAATTTTACAGGTTCTTTTAATATGATTGTGACACTTAAAAAGATACGTGGCGTAAATATGACTCTTTGAAAGGAAACCGCATTTGTTCGATACGCAGTGAAACGATCGGTCTGTGAGTTCCTCGCGCTATGCGGTATTTAAAGGAGTAATAACCGCGACTGGTCGTAACCGCTCGTGACAAGAGGGTTGGTTTTTTTCGATTAAGTCTAGCCATACGTGGAAATGCAGCCAGCGTTCTTGGTACCATGCCCCGAGGAGTAGAACTCTACGATTATTGTAGTTTTGAGTTAATAAGTATTGTAAATATTAACAGAATTTTGTTTCAATAAATTAAAAACTGTAGTCACGATAGCCGAGTGGATGGATGATCGGAATTCGTGTCAAGAGATCCGAGTTCGATCCCCAGGTGGCAGGCTCATACCAATGGGTTATTAAAGACGGCGATGGCTCACCACCTTCACGTTGTCCCGAAAATATCTTGGGTGGAAGGTGGGTCGCAGTGACTTAATTGTTTAGACTAGACCTCTGACTACCCCTGTATTGGGAACGGCGTGAAGATATTAATTTAAATTAAAGAAAGTATAGGGAAAAAACAAACACTTCAAATCAACTTATCTCGAAAACAGAAGACTTAACTTCGAATACGAGAAGGAAGGCACGTATCGTCGTTTTACAAAAAAAATAATAGGTATATTGTATCGTATGTTAAAATACTAAGGTGGCGACAAACTGACCACCAGAAATGTTGTGCCAAAAAAAGATCCGGTAAAATTCGTTTGGAAATGACAATAAAATTATTTAGACCTCTGACGACCTGTGTATTGAGAACGCGTGAAGATACAAATTCAAATTAAATTACCACTCGAACAATTTGTATGTAGTGTAACATTTATATAGATACAGTTTTAATTTCGTGGAACGGTCACAGCATACAAAGCATTTGCAACAAAGCGTTTAATCACAACATCAAAATAAATTTCCCTTGACACCCAGTGCAGTTTATTAGATACAATTTGAATACGTTCCTATTAAAAGACCGAAACAAACACAGAAACTGTTTGCTTTTACGTAGTAATTATTTTTTTTTTATTTAAGAAGTCACGGTAGACGAGATAGGGTTGGGTGGTCGGAATTTCGAGTTGAGAGACCCGAGTTCGATCCCCCGGGGGTAGGCTCGTTCCTATGGGTTTTTTGAAAACTTATGTACGAATTATATCGTTGGCTTGGACATAAAGACGGCGACGTGCTCACCACCTGTCACGTTGTCCCGAAAATATCTCCGGTGAAAGGTGGGTCAAAGGGACTTAATTGTCTAGACTCGACCTCTGTCTACCCCTGTATTGGGGTACGAATACCATTGCGTGAAGATATTTTTTTTATTTATGGTGGCCATGGAATTGTGTAGCATGTTGAAGTAAGTACCGCATAAAAGTCTTGGTTTTCCATAAAAGTGTTATAGGGAATAAGGACGATAAAAATGTTATATAAAGTTTAATATATGTTATATAATAAGCCTTTCTTTTAAAATAAACAGTCTATTAGCTATTAGTCGGCGATAGGTTCACAACCTGACACATTAACCCAAATAAGCGACGGTGGGTCGAAAGGACATAATTGTCTAGACCTTTGTCCTTATGTATTGCATTATGTCCTATGTGTATTCTCCCGATACTGGCATCGGGAAAATACGTGAATATAGTCTAGACTAGAGAAATTTCATAGATAAAAATAAAGAGAGAATTTAGTTAAAATAATACGTAAGTTTTAAATGTTTAAAAAAATAAAAAAAATCTTTTTTAACATTTAAAACTAACGTTATACGATCTCACTAGTCTCTAAGTCTAGACTATTTTCACGACATTATTGACTTTTTTTATACTATAAATTTAGGGTAAGTTACAATATTACGTTAGTTTTAAATGTTAAAAAAATATAAATGTTCTTTTGTTATAATAGCAGATAGAAAAAAATATCAAAGAAATTTAATACTTTTTTTAGAATGTTATGATAATAAAAACGGCTATGAATTGTGTTGTTAATAACACAGTCATTTAGGTCGTTAACTTTCAGAAACTCTTGCTTTTCAAGCTCGTTAGATATTTCTTTTTGTTTTTTTATACTCTTTTGTTGTTCTGATATTAGAATATATAGTAACATAAGCACTAACTATTGCCTCGTGACATGAATGCGCATTATTATCGACGTATCCATCTAATAAAGCCTATAATCAAAATATAAAATATAAGATAAACACAATAAGATCGCACTCTCCCATGAGTACATTTTCCGGGTTAATAGGTAGCTTTTACGTTATTCCTGAATATACTCTCTTTGCCAAATTATACGAGAATTGGTACATATATAAATTATTATAGATATACATACACGTCTGCCATAGCTCAGAGCTTAAATACATATCGAAATTACGGTTATTACCTACTAGGTTATCGGGCTTTCAATAATAACAGCATAACTAAAATATCTTTATGAAGATAATAACTTTTTTAGAGAATCCCTTCATTGAAGTGTAAAGTTCAAAATTATTAAAAAGAGAAATTATTTTCTCAATGAGATCATAATTGCATTAAAGCAGCTATGAATAACAGAGACTTAAGCGTCCATGAACAATAAAAACTTACAACAAGCACCACATAAAGCTCCAGTTGGAGCAATTTTCCGCAAACTCGTTCACACTTCCCACAGCTGTAATAAAGTGTATCCTAAGGCGTAGGAAACTACTAACCCGCAAATTACCGGAGAATTCTTTAGTTGCCGACTTAAGGTGTAGTTCAACTTCGCACCGCTAAATGAACGTAGTTTGCTTCAGATAAAACTTTATTTCTTTCGATACTGAAAGAATTATTATAATTAAATTTCAATAACACTTTACAGTGAGGTATTTTAAGTACATTAGGATGAAATCGTTTACTATTGCATAATATTGTATATATTATTGCATTTTAATGTAATCCTAGTGGTATTGGCGTAAGCATAGTATCACCCCATCTCTTCATGACGGTATCAATTAAGAAAACTAGCTCTATTAAATTTTTCTCTTTAATTTAATAATATAAAAGTTCAGCATAAATATGCTTTAAAAATCAATAAAATTGCATAATAAAAACTAGCCTTAAAAATCCAACGACAGATGGCGGGAGAACCATGTCGAAAAATACCAAACCAAATCAGCAGGTCTGTGATGTACAGCAGCATCAAAGGTGCAAGGAACCTGGTACTGCGATCGCCGATTCGTTTACCAAGCGTGACGACTACGGGAAACTCTTCCATATGGAAGTTCATGACTTGCAATGCTCTTTTAAAGGTCATTAAGATAATGAATGTAATCCAAGGCTGTATATATATAAGCAAGCTCCTTACATACAATGCACTTTATATGCGATCGTAGTACCTAGCTTTCAGATTCATTAGCCATGTGTAGCGCAATTCTCCTAATGTGAAAGCTCAACGTTAAATAAAGAACACATCAATAACTCGACTTGATTTTTCGTCTTAACGTAATAAGCTTGTAACAGGCTATAGAGTTGAAGAAGCTTTACAGTTAAGGTTTTCAGAGTTAAAGTTTTCAAAATGTTTCATGGTTTTAATAGCAACTTCTAACTAAAGTTGCCGTAGGAGTAATTGTTGGAGGAGTTATAGTTGACAGGGAGGATTAGTTAATCTTCCAGGTGTGGTTTTAAATATATGATTATAGATTAGTATTTGTTAAGAAATTAAAGTTTGTTATATTTAGTTTTTCATATCCCGAACTCTTCTATAGCCCTTCTACAATCCTACTACAACCCCCATGACCTTAAGTGCACGAAACTTCGGAAAAAGTAAAAAACTAAATAAAACGTGATAAAATCCGTAAATAATCGTTTTACTTAATTGTAAAGTATTTGTCTAAATATTTAATTAAATATCTTCACGCCGTTCCCAATACAGGGGTAGACAGAGATCTAGACAATTAAGTCTTTTCGACCCACCTTCCACCGAACACATTTTTTAGGATAACGTGACTTGTGGCGAGCCAGTCTTTGTCTTTGTGTCCAAGCCAAGTCCAACGATATAATTCGTATATAAGTTTTTGAAAAAAACCCGTTGGTATAAACATGCCACTTGGGGATCGAACTCGGGTCCCTTGACTCGAATCTCGATCACACAACCATTCGGCTATCGTGACTATTTCGCGTAAATACATGAAATCATTATTATTTCCATTGTTGTAAATTATAAAAGCTGCTTTGTTGTATGAGTGCAAACAAGACAATTATTTTGTCATATAATTGAAAAAAAAGAACGCCTACTAAAATTTCTTCCTCGGTAAATTTATAGCAAATTGCCTTATACTTTTTTTAGGCGTCATTTTCTTTCACATAAACGATATGCGTTTTTACGATGTCCCAAGCAATATTTATTTTTAACGAAAATATGTGATGTGCGGAAATAAGGTGTAAAATGTTTCAATATTATTCAACATTATTTTCAACATTTTGTTATTAAATAATTACATTGACTAATTTTCATTGTTCAATAAATAATATCTTACAGATTAAAATTGCAATTTTACAATACTATATTTCTTTTGTATTAAATTATTTAATAACAAATAATTTCGCTTGCAGCAAAACTTACTAAAAACATTAGTCGTTTGTTGTTTTCATCGTGCATGGAAAGTGTTTTTTTAAACAGAAATTATTGGAATGTTTGTTCATATATCTTGTATATATCTGAAGATATCTCTATATAATTTGATGAATTTAATTTGCACTTAAGACTTAATTTATGAAATGGCATGAAAAGTCATGGGTATGTTTACTTGTAACCTTATATTTACAGAAAACTATTTAGATTAGAAAAGCAATTGGATTGGTCTTTTTATTGCTTGCATAATTTTTCTTGAAGCTGTAGGAATTTAAGAACAACTACAACAAGTTTTTGTTTTTAATTTGAATATGTGAGGTCCATCGGTATTTATTGATATTTTATGAAATATGGTGAAACTTCAAATCTTTTAGAAGTTAAACATTTCTCAGAACTGTAATAAAGACTTTGCAGTTATTGCTGTAATGTTACAAAATTTAAGATACATACATACATATATATATATATATATATATATATATATATATATATATATATATATATATATATATATATATATATATATATATATATATATATGTATATATATATATATATATATATATATATATATATATATATATATATATATATATATGTATATATATATACGACGACTGCTGCATATTGGTATGGTAATTTTCAAGATGGTTTTCCCGCCATCTATTGATAGTCAATAGCACTTAAAAGACTTTTCCCTTAAGATACCCTTGGGATAAACGTCGATGATATGTTCTTACGCAGTAACATTATGGAAAAATACGTTAAAAAATGAAAATGGTTTCCAACTGATGGCGAGGAAATACGCTTGGAAAATATTGGAACAAAATTAAGCCACCCGGTTCAAGTAGCAGGTTCAAAAGGGCAAGGTACTTGGTACGTTGATCGCAAATCTGTTTGCCGAACTCGGCGATTACTTCAAAGTTTCGTTATGGTTTTATTGATACTATCTATAAATAAGTACAAAGTATTTGTTAACTTACATATTATATGTATTTTTTCAAAACTAGACAAATATTACGCTATATTATATTACAGTATTTACGCGAACACTAAACATTTAAAACATAACGATTTATACGGACTCTATTGCGTTTTTATTTAGTTTAAACATTTCGGTCACGGGGAAAATGAGGGTCAAGGACGTCCTATTGTTATGGATACTTTCGCATACCGACTTTTATTTATTAATTTAGATCCGTTTTACGCAGAACGCGCTCACTGAACGTATAAAAAACTAAAAGAAAACGCGATATTATGTAAATTGTTATATTTTACGTAACTATTCAAGGAGTCATGATGAATGCACAAAAATGGACATGACACTCATATGTTTTTTTAAAATTTTTGAAATTCCTCTGCGATTTTCTTCCCTTTCAATCTGAACAGCTAACCACAAAGGCAATCGTATACCCCACTTTTAAGCAACTTTAATACGCTGTAACGGGAAAATGCAGCGATGACCCACCTTAATTATGTATACCAAAAATAATTCGTAGTGATATAAACTGTAATCCAACTTGTGTATTTCGTGCAAATTATTTACCGAAATGCTCGCCAGATCCCTAACTATAATATGTTTGTTGTGTGACTCCGTTTTAAGTTATTCCAGATCGAAATATTTAGCTCAGTGCAATAGAGAGTTAGTTTGCCCTACGTATCCAATTCTATCAACTATATGGGTATATAGTTTGTTAATAAAGCGGTTTTAGATCTGATCGAATAAATATGCTAATATTAACAGAATTTTAATCTTTAATCTTCTTTTTTTCATCTATACTAATTTTATAAACAAGTAATGGTAAAGGTACGTTACTTAGTTGGAAGGGAACCAAATTAGAAAGTAATAATCCGACTCACAAAATTCTTATATTAATTGGAAGCCAAATCTTCTCTGCTTCCTATTAGAATGATAAATATATCTGCACGCAATTCCCAATACAGGGGTAGACAGATGTCTAGTCTACATATTTAAGTCCCTTCGACCCACCTTCCACTGAAGATATTTTCAACAACGTGACAGCAGGTGAGCCTTTAGAAAAACTCATTGGTACGACCACTTGAGTATCGAACTCGGGTCTCTAGACTCGAAAATCCGACCACGCAACCACTCGGCTATCGTGACTTAGTGCTTCCTATTAGGATTTAAATTTTAAATGTTTCGAGGGTAAAAGCCGAGCGAGTCGAGCCGATGGTGGTTTTTGTAACCATGGAAAATTAGTAGTGTATGTAAAATAACATGATACGATTATCTTGGTTAAGAAACCGGGTTTCCAGTTTTATATTTTAGAAAAGTGATTTCGAAACCACTATATTATTTCATTATTAAAAAAATTAATGGTCATTTCAAACTGTCCCACTCGAATACTTTACTGACTTTGAAAATACAATGATAGAAGAGCAGCGTGAGATGGAATTAATTACGAATATTCGCATTCGAAAAAAAAAGAGACATTCTTGGAAAAAGATTTATTTGAAATGAGAAAATCCTATTATCATGAAAAATAATAATGACCTCATATTTGGCAACGTTCCCTCAGAACGAAGATTTATGTTGAATTACCTATTACGTAAGAGATTGACCTCATGTTGCTTAACCTAGGTATCATATTTACTTACATATCATTATTATATCATTATTTACATTAAAAGCTGTAGCGGAATATTATTAAATACTTTAACTTATTTTAACAGAATAATAATGACCTGTGACCCTGCCTTCTAAGCTAAGGATTCGACACTCGCTCTATCGCGGGGCGAGTAATTGTGAGAGGAAATAGGTTTGTGATCTGATAAGATGAATAAGGCTGACCAATATTAGCTCTTATTCTTTTGTAAACTGCAAAATGTAAGTAAATTATTAGGTATACATATGTATATTATCTTTTATTTGGCATCAGATGCTGCCGAATTAGGAAAGTGGCTTACATAAATGGCAACAAGTAATATTTTAACTCTCCTGCTCTACCCCATCTCGGTGAACGCTGAATTTCTTGAACCCCGTGGACGTCCATGCTGGACCTTCAAAACATTACTCCTTAGGACACCCTCTCATTCCTCTAGTAGAAATGCTGAACTTTAAAGACGGTTAAGTTGTGGAAATCATTCCCACTTGCTATTCGTGCTAGTTCATCTCTAGAAATGTTTCTACGTGGTGGGGCCAAGCGGTAGCTTTTGCGTCTGCCTACATGAAATCTTTTGAATAAAATGACCACCACCATATAAAATAAAAAACACTGTTAAGTTTACAACGATAGTGTTAGTTAAAATGTTAAATTCCAGTTAGATTACTTTGAGTTCTTTTTTTTTTTGCACCCTTAAAAAATAAAGAACGCATTAATCAACAATCAATTGAAGTATTAATGCTAATATTAAATATGCCTAAGTTTGTGAGTAGGTATTTTTGGTATTTCTTCACGCTACAACTCAACGGATTTAAACGAAACTCATCGGTTAATCTTAATTTAATCAATTAAAATTAATGTTTCATGAAAATGAAACTCGTCAAAATCAGTAGAGCATGACTATAAAAAAAATTGAATATACTTATTTAGTTTAGTTTTTTCAGTAAATTATTTAACAAAACGGCGTGCCGCAGCTAGTCTTAAATAATAGTATACATGTAAAAGTTTTAAGGCACTAGGGCGTCAAGGGGTTTCCCTTTATTATTATTTAATATAATCAACAAAATCTCCCCGTTTAGTTCATGGAGATTTTATACGCTTAGACTATTTTAAAGAGAAAATGAAATATAGCCAAGTCAAGGATGATTCGTAAAGATAACAATACTGTTTACAAACTTATAAACAAAAAAAATAAATAAATATCTTCATGCATTTCCCAATACAGGGGTAGACAGAGGTCGAGTCTAGACAATTGACCCGTTTAGACAAGCCCTTTGACCCATCTTCCACCGAAGATATTTTCGGGACTACGTGACAGGTGGAGAGAGAGTCGCCGTCTTTATGTCTAAGCCAACGATGTAATTTGTACAAAATTTTTGAAAACCCCATTGGTACGAGCCTGTCACGGGATCGAACGCGGGTCCCTGGACTCGAAATTGCGACCACCAAACCTCTCGGCTATCGTGACTTCTCAGAAAATAAAGGTTTAAAAATATTAGCAAAAGTCTCTCAAATATTTTTTTGAAATAGAAATATCAAAGTAGATAAAATATTAGACATGTTTTAAATTGAATTTATTCAAACTTAACCCCAATTTAAGGCTCATTTAATATAAACATACTTAATAGTTGTATTCTGTTTGTAAGGTGTGTTATTAAAAACAGTAGGGTGATCGGAATTCGGATTCGGTAACAGAAGACTGGAGCCGATTCCCAAGAGGTACGCTCTGTCTAATAAGTTTTCGAGCGTTATGTATGAACTGTATTGACTTGAACACCGATATAGCCACATGCTCACCATCGTGAATATATAAGTCACTGTTGTTTTTATTTAATTTTTGATCCTTAGTAATAAAAATAGTCACGATGGACGAGCGGGTGATCGTAATTCGTCAAGAGATCCGTGTTCGGTTCCCAGAAGGGCGGCTCGAAGCAATGAGGTTCTTAAAACTTATGTACGGCTTATATCCTTGGCTTAGACATGAAGATAGCGATAGTCTCACCTCCTGTTACGTCACGACACGTCACGTTATCCCAAAATAAGTTCTGGTGCAATGAGGGTCGAAAGGATTAATTATCTAGGCCTCTAGCAACCCATGTAATGCCAAATGCGTGTAGGTAAAAAAATAATTCTGGGTTATAGCTAAAAGATGTAATATATTTCCAAGTAATGTCAAAAAAAAAAAGAAAATTGAAGACGTTTAAAAATATTAGTTAATTATTTAACTCAACATTATAAATTAAATTATTATTTAAATTACAATATTGAGTTTTAATTCTTTGTTTTTTTAAATATATTTTTAAAATAATTTGTAAACGAGTATTGTACATAATATCTAAACATGTTTGCATAATATGTGCATAATATATTTGCATGTTAGAAAAAAATAGTTCATCATTGTATTTATAATAAAATCTTATAATCACATATTTTGTGTGATTTTGTTCCGTTTATGAAGCGTGGCGATTGCGACAAGCTCTTTGACTAAGCCGGTACGCATTTTGGTATATATCTTATAGACATGTTTACTTCTAGAATCAGTATGCAGAATTTTTTTTGCCTACCTAAAATAGTATCTAAGTCGTTATTTTTCATTGAGGTTCCTCTAACGGGGAAGTAACAGGCGAAGGAAACTCTGTAGGTCCTGTTTTTTGCTCAATATTTTTTATGACAGTACAAATCAAGACATAATTTTTCTAGAAATAACTTGGCCACCTCATTTCCAATGAATAGAAAATATAAATTTGCTTCTTGAAATATATAAAATATTATTGACTGGTAATAATTTATAGAAGAAAAATGTTGAAGTATCGAGTACAACACAAAAAATACAAAAAATACCTAAAAAGTATCTTCAAAGAAATGTAATACATTTTTAATAGAATATGGAGCCAATTTACATAAAATATACAACATTGACATAAAAGATCACGTTTTCAATTTAAAAAGAATATTACGTAGCCTCAGTAATTTAAATAATTATTTACTCTATTTTCAATCTAAAATTCTAAATGATACCCCCAAATAAGATGCTATAAAGTTGAAATTAACGTTCACGCTTGCAGGACGACACGTCATTACAGCGCTGCTTTAAACAAATGAATGTGAGACCACTAAGATAATTAAAACGGGTAAAACTTTCGGTGGGTACAGCTGCTGAGGACAGTACTTTATTGTGGTTGGGCACCGACAATAGATATTAACATAATGTTTATTTTATTTTAGGAAACCCTAACGTTTAATTCCTTTTTGTTCGTATTAAAGAATTTCGTCTGTCTTCAGAAATAATGCGGAGTTTTGTTTTGTGCCGACTGAAAATGAAACGAAGAACTTCACTATATGGCAGGTTTTAAAGATGAATAAAATGGAATATGGGATACTTGGATTGTTAGGGCACGTTAAAATGCGCTAAAATGCTCCCTAAGAGGGTTCGAGTTTAGCCGAGACTAATTTTCGAAGACTATGTGAGAAAACTGTTTGTAGAAGTAAGGGTCAAACGTACTCGTGCACCGAGACATTCGTGTATGAAAAGAAGTGACCTATGGAATCAAGAAGCAGGATTTTACTACAGACTATTTTTACTAGTCTGCAGTAGACTGACTAGTTTTACTTGGATAGTCTGCAATAAAATCCTGCTTCTTGATCCATACGTCGTCACTGACATCAGTTTGATACTTTGCTCTTGAGAAATTTCTTTTTTTTGAGTTACTTTGATTGCTAAAGTTCTGTAATTTATTTATTGACTTTAAAGCCTATAAATTATGCTGAACTTATTGTTATTAAATTAAAGAGAAAAAATGTTTTTAAAATTTCAACTGACGCGGGCGGGATTCGAACCCGCGACCTTTGCCGAACCGTGGCGAAGCTCTTACCTCTGAGCCTGTCTTCAGAAATAATACGGAATTTTGTTTGCCGACTAAAAATGAAACGAAGAACCTCGCTGTATGGCAAGTTTAAAAGATGAATAAGATGGAAAACGGGATACTTTGATCGTTTGAACACGTTAAAGTGCACTCCAAGAGGGGTCGAGGTTGACCGAGACTAATTTTCGAAGATTACATGAGAAAATTGTTTGTAGAAGTAAGGGTCAAATGTACTCGTGCACCTAGACATGCGTGTATGAAAAAACACTTGGATAGTTTGCAGTAAAACTCCGCTTCTTGGTTCCATACGTCATCACTGATATCAGGCATTCGTTTCATAGTTCACTGTTGAGATATCTCTTATTTTAAGTTACTTTGAATGCTAAAGTTCCGGTCTAGAATTTAGTTCCAAATGGCTTAAGTTACTAAAAGTAAATAATTAGTATCAAAAATTCGGTCTTATCCCCTCATCTTTTATTAGTATCAATAGGTAATTTCTAAATAGCTATTTCATTAAATCCAAAGATTTCATTACGACCCATTTTAATGAAAAATAACAAAGATCAATAGACTGGTAGCATCTATGGTGCAAAGTGTCTTGAACTGTGATAGTCAATTCGCTGGCCGAGTTTGGAAAATCTTTCCGTACGGGAGAGACCTGTGTACTGAAGCAGATTTTCTAGCCTGTTATGATGATGGTTAAAATCCAGGAATAGGAGCATTATATGTTTAAACAGTTTATAATATTATTTCGAATTCGGATTTGAGCCTGCAAAGCTCAACTTAACAGATTAGCTACAGATGCTATAATTCGATTTCATCAATATTATCCTTACTAAATCAGATTCAATATAGCTGGAAATCCATAAGCAATATAGATATCAGTGACAGCTTTACATCAAAGGTTACAAAATCTGAGAGCTCTGAACGTAATTTATGAATACGTGCCTTTAATACAAAATTTCGGTTGAATAGCACCGTTGATAATGCAAAGCGACAACGTCATTGTTCATTGCGTTCCAACAATGTAGACACCCGGCAAGGGTCGGGGGACAAGCTACGATGTTAAACAGAGATATTTTCTTTTCAGTTTGCTGCAGTGGGATTAAACGTAAATATTAAAAAAGTTGGTTTGAAGTCAATATACCTTAAAGCATATAAATAAGAGCGTTATTTCCTTTTTAAAAACCAGCTACGTTACGCATATTTTGGGCCTAGTATATTTTTCATTTGTCGATAGACGATTTCTTTTTAAAAGCTTTTCCATTAGTCGCCTCTTAGGACACCCATTGGGTGATTTGCTTGGTATTATCACGCAGTAGCTACGCAACACCTTTTGAGGTAGTTTTCGTAAAATGAATAATTAGAAATTTAAAACATCAAATGACGCAGGCGGGATTCTACTCTATATTATAATAGAAACACTGTAATAGAGCACCTTGTTTATGTATACATAAATAAAGAAATAAATATCTTCACGCAATTTCCAATACAGGGTAGAGCACTACTCTAGACAATTAAATCCCTTGTACCCACCTTCACCGAAGATATTTTCCGGACAACGTGACAGGTGGTAAGCCCGTCGCCGTCTTTATGTCCAAGCCAACGATACAATTCGTACATAAGTTTTTGAAAAACCCGTTGGTACGAGCCTGCCACCCGAACTCGGGTCTCTTGACTCAAAATTCTGACCACCCACCCACTCGGCTATCGCGACTTTTTTTATGTACAGTAAATTATTTAAGTTAATAATATATTTGAGACCTTTTTTCAATAGTTGTTTACAGTTATCAACTAAAAGCTACAATTACCGTAAAGCCATACTCCTCCTAGCCAATCAGCGTTCTTGGTACCATACCAAGAATTACGATTTGTTTATTCTTCCTAATGTACCCATCATTTCTTCTTATTGATTAACAAGGTGTACTAACGGGCGAACTAAATGAGCGATTGAGTGACGGCCAACTAAGGGATTTGCAACAATCGCCACGCTTGACAAGCGATTTGGCGATCTGAGCATTATTAAACTGGCACCTTACACAATGTTGCCGGTTACACCTTGCTAAGTGACTACCAACTAAGTGATTTGCAACAATCGCCACGCTTGACAAGCGATTTGGCGATCTGAGCATTATTAAACTCGCAGTAACCAGTCTGCCATCCGTTGTTAGCGTTGACTATTTCAGAACTTGTCCCTGAGTTTGCAAAATGTCTCCCAGAAAAAGTAAACTTAAATTGTCTCCTACTCTACTACATCTGGTTTTAATTTAATTTTTAGTTTTATTTCAGGAAAATGTGTGAATATACAGATCCAAAACCAGAATTACAGTAAACAGTGTAGGGTCAAAGTGTTCATAAGATTTATACCATATTACGTATCCTATAACGCATTGACCTATTTTAAGATGGGTTTGTATAAGTATAAGCGGTAGCGATATATATTTTGAAAAATATAATCGGAGAGAGTAGAAAAAAAATTTATTTACGAATTTGATTATATCGTTGGCTTGGACATAAAGATGGGGACGGGCTCACCACCTGTCACGTTGTCCCGAAAATATCTTTGGTGGAAGGTGGGTCGATGCGATTTAACTGTCTAGACTATACCTCTGTCTACCCCTGTATTGGGCATTGCGTGAATATATTTTTTAAAGTTCTTGTAATTTAAAATAATAAAATTGGTTTGCTATTTATTTTATACAATATTTATCTCAGTTTTAGTTCAGAGTTTGTGACTTGTATAAATGGAATATTCAAACCCTTACTTTTATTGCTAAGAAAGGATTATTATTTATGTATTACTCTTAGATTTTACTATTGGAATTAGAAAAAATAACATTTTATGCCTATTCATAAAATCCTCTATAAAATATAAAATGTTTCAATCAACTTTTAGCTTGTCCAGGTTTTATCATGTACTCGTACATTGATTACATTAAAATATATCTTTATGCCATTTTAATACAGAGGTACGAAAAGGTCTACACAATTAAGTCAATCCACCACCTTCCACCGAAGATATTTTCCGGACAACGTGACAGGTGGTAAGCCCGTCGCCGTCTTTATGTCCAAGCCAACGATACAATTCGTACATAAGTTTTTGAAAAACCCGTTGGTACGAGCCTGCCACCCGAACTCGGGTCTCTTGACTCAAAATTCTGACCACCCAGCCACTCGGCTATCGTGACTTTTTTTATGTATAATAAATTATTTAAGTTAATAATATATTTGAGACCTTTTTTCAATAGTTGTTTACAGTTATCAACTAAAAGCTACAATTACCGTAAAGCCATACTCCTCCTAGCCAATCAGCGTTCTTGGTACCATACCAAGAATTACGATTTGTTTATTCTTCCTAATGTACCCATCATTTCTTCTTATTGATTAACAAGGTGTACTAACGGGCGAACTAAATGAGCGATTGAAGTGACGGCCAACTAAGGGATTTGCAACAATCGCCACGCTTGGCAAGCGATTTGGGGATCTGGGCATTATTAAACTGGCACCTTACACAATGTTGCCGGTTACACCTTGCTAAGTGACTACCAACTAAGTGATTTGCAACAATCGCCACGCTTGACAAGCGATTTGGCGATCTGAGCATTATTAAACTCGCAGTAACCAGTCTGCCATCCGTTGTTAGCGTTGGCTATTTCAGAACTTGTCCCTGAGTTTGCAAAATGTCTCCCAGAAAAAGTAAACTTAAATTGTCTCCTACTCTACTACATCTGAGTTTTAATTTAATTTTTTAGTTTTATTTCAGGAAAATGTGTGAATATACAGATCCAAAACCAGAATTACAGTAAACAGTGTAGGGTCAAAGTGTTCATAAGATTTATACCATATTACGTATCCTATAACGCATTGACCTATTTTAAGATGGGTTTGTATAAGTATAAGCGGTAGCGATATACATTTTGAAAAAATATAATCGGAGAGAGTAGAAAAAAAATTTATTTACGAATTTGATTATATCGTTGGCTTGGACATAAAGATGGGGACGGGCTCACCACCTGTCACGTTGTCCCGAAAATATCTTTGGTGGAAGGTGGGTCGATGCGATTTAACTGTCTAGACTATACCTCTGTCTACCCCTGTATTGGGCATTGCGTGAATATATTTTTTTAAAGTTCTTGTAATTTAAAAATAATAAAAATTGGTTTGCTATTTATTTTATACAATATTTATCTCAGTTTTAGTTCAGAGTTTGTGACTTGTATAAATGGAATATTCAAACCCTTACTTTTATTGCTAAGAAAGGATTGTTATTTATGTATTACTCTTAGATTTTACTATTGTAATTAGAAAAAATAATATTTTATGCCTATTCATAAAATCCTCTATAAAATATAAAATGTTTCAATCAACTTTTAGCTTGTCCAGGTTTTATCATGTACTCGTACATTGATTACATTAAAATATATCTTTATGCCATTTTTAATACAGAGGTACAAAAAGGTCTACACAATTAAGTCCAATCCACCACCTTCCACCGAAGACATTTTTTGGGACAATGTGACAGGTGGTGAGCCCGTCGCCGTTTTCATGTCCAAACCAACAATATAATTTCTACTAAAGTTTTTGAAAAAACCCATTGGAGCCTGCCACCTGGGGATCGAACTCGGGTCTATTGACTCTTTTGAATCATGATCACCCAATCTCTCGGCACACGCTACTTCTGCAATAACTGGCTACGGTTTTGGTAAAACAAACATGTTTTTCTCCGGTACATCTATTTATTATGAGATAAAACTTTATTATTTATACGATTCGAATGACGAATCGTATAAATGACCCCTAATTTACTTTCTAAAAATAAGTCAATATCTTTCTATAAGTCACGATAGCCGAGTGGATGGGTGGTCGGAATTTCGAGTTAAGAAACTCGAGTGCGATCCCAAGGTCTGGCTCGTACCAATGGGTTTTTCAAAAACTTATGTACAAATTATATCGTTGGCTTGAACATAAAGACTGCGACGGGCTCACCACCTGTCACGTTGTCCCGAAAATATCTTTACTGGAAGGTGGGTCAAAGGGACTTAATTTTTATTTTTATTTGTTTATTTAATCAACTTTATTGCACCTTATAAAAATATATAGGAACAAAAGGCGGACATAATGCTAAAAGTATTCTCTGCCTGTCAACCTTTAGGAGTGGAAAAACATCGAAGGCGGTTACCATAAAAAAGAAAAAAAAAACTGCAAAGCATAAATACTAAATATAATTAATACGATAATAATAGTAATATATAAATACACGCACATACATACTCACATAAATATACACATATAAATATACATACATAAGTACATACTTGGATTAAATATATGTGAATAGTGAAAATAGAATATTAGGACAAGATAACTATAATGATGATGACAACTCCTTAATTACTTAACAAGGTTTAAAAAATGAGCTTCAAATTTATTTTTAAATGTAAGTTTACTGCAGGGTTGCCTCAAAGATTCAGGTAGTGCATTCCAAAGTCGTGCGGCTTGTACAGCAAATAATTGAATTAATTGTCTAGACTAGACCTCTGTCTACCCCTGTATTGGGAATGGTGTGAAGATATTTATTTATTTATTAGTAAAAAGTAACGAGGTGGAATCACAAGACTTTCAAACAAGAATTTATTCCCCGGAATTTTCATTTATTTATTTATTTAACTTTATGAACCTAATAAAATATATAAGTACAAAAGGCGGACATAATGCTTAAAGCATTCTCTGCCTGACAACCTTGAGGAGTGGAAAAACATCGAAGGAGTTGAGGGCGCCTTTCAAGAAAAAGAATCAAATTTAGATAGATAGCAAGTCATTATCGTTTGTTTGAAAGACACACATTTTTACGCCGCTATTTCTGGCACATAGGCTCAATAAGTTTCCATCAAAGATAGTCCCATTTATCAGCGAGATATAATAATACTTGCTCTTTTACATACCGTGTAATGCCACCGATATATTCAAAGGCATTTTATTTTTAAAAAGTAATAAAGCGAGATTTTTTTTATTTAAGTCCATACCCTGTGGTATCTGCTTAAAGATCAACCAGCCACTTTGTATCGGCAAGTGTTCAAAAAGGCGACTTATGAAAAATCCTTAGAAATGAAAATGGCTTCTGACAGATGGCGAGTTAATATACTTGGAAAATCTAGGAACAAAATTAAGCAAACCGGTACAAGTAGCAGGTTCAAGGGGGGCGAGGTACTTGGTACGTTGATCGCAAATCTGTTTGCCGAACTCGGCGATTACTTCAAAGTTTCGTTATGGTGTTATTGATACTATAAATGTATAAAAAATATATAAATATATAAATAAGTGCAAAGTACTTGTTAATTTACATATTATATGTATTTTTTCAAAATTAGACAAATATAATGATTTCTTGTATTTACGCGAACACTAAACATTTAAAATAAAACTATTTTTACAGATTTTATCGCGTTTTTATTTAGTTTTAACCTTTCGACCGGAGTGTTTTTGAGTGCTTTACAACATCCGTGGTCACGGGGGAACTGAGGGTCAAGGACGTCATATTGTCATTGATAGTTTCGGATATCGACTTTTATTTATTAATTTAGACCCGTTTTACGCAGAACGCGCTCACTGAACGTATAAAAAACTAAAAGAAATACGCGATAATATGTAAATAGTTCTATTTTACGTTAGTATTCGGGGAGTCATAATAAATGCACAAAATTGAACATGAGACTCATGTGCACTTTTTTAACATTTTTAAAATTCCTCTGCGATTTTCTTTTCTTTCAAATTGAACAGCTAACCTCAAAGGCAGTAGTATACCCAACTTTTAAGCAACTTCAATACGCTGTAACGGGAAAACGCAGCGGAGGCGGACCTTAATTGAGTATACCAAATAAATTCGTAGTGATAAAAATTGTAATCCATCTTGTGTATCTCGCGCAAATCATTTACCGAAATGCTCGCCAGCTGTCTAACTATAACTTGTTTGTTGTGTGACTCGGTTTGAAGTTATTCCAGATCAAAATATTTAGCTCAGTGCAATAGAGAGTTAGTTTGCCCTACGTATCCAATTCTATCAACTATACGGGTATATACTTTGTCAGTAAAGCGGTTTGAGATCTGATCGAATGAATATGCTAATATTAACCGAATTTCAATAGGTTATTTTCATCTATACTAATTTTATAAATAGGTAATGGTAAAGGTATGTTATTTAGTAGGAAAGGAGCCAAATTAGAAATAATAATCTGACTCACAAAATTCTTTTATTTATTGGAAGCCATATCTTCTCTGCTTCCTATTAGGATTTACATTTTAAATGTTTCGAGGGCAAAAGGCGAGCTATAGTGGTTTTTGTAACCATGCGAAATTAGTAGTACGATTATCTTGGTTAAGAAGCCGGGTTTCCAGTTTTATATTTTAGAAAAGAGATTTGAAAACTACTATGTTATTTCATTATTCAAAAATTAATGGTCATTTCAAAATGTCCAACTCAAATATTTTAATGACTTTGAATAGGTGGGTAGGTGTGAATAAACTAGACACATACTTTATCCGAGATTATTTCAATTTCGTGGTAAAATAAAGTATTTTGTGGTTCGATTTAATATATTTCTGCTACTTTTTATTATCTTTCTTCTATATAGTGTGGGCAAATATTTATATGCCCAATTAAAGACAGTTTGTTCTACCTGCCGGTGACTTGTTATAATCACTTATCACTCGTACAGTTTCACAACGTAAAATGACTAATCTTGTGGATATTACTGAAACCCAAAAGATACTGGAAACTACTCTCCTAAGAAGAATGGAAGAGTTTGAGATGAAAGTCAGTTCAGCATCTTCTAAGTCAGATAATATAAGTCAGATTTATAAGGAATTTAGTGCATTCCGTGAATATGTTCAGGACATCGAATTAGAATTCCTGCGACAACAAATCAATAAGGTGAGCCAAGTGACTGATTCAATCGAGATGAGATATAGTAAGAAATGTTTAATTCGTAGTGGTGTGCCAGAAAATTGTCATGAGGATGTTGCAGAAACTTTGGTCTGCATATTGCAAAAGAACTTTTCTCTCAACGACATTACAACCTCCTCATTAATTGTGGCACATAGAATTGGATCTGCATCTGCCGGCCATAATCGGCCTATCCTCTTCAAGTTCGCCGTTCCGCTGTGTTGAAGAAAAAAAACCGCGCTCAAAGGTACTTCGTATGTAATGTCTGAATTTTTAACTAAACAACGTCAAGCTGTGTTTATGAGAGCTCGTAAACTTTTTGGCATGCGCAATGTTTGGACTCTGGAAGGAAATATCACAGTAAAACTACCTAATGATAGCCGGCAAAGGGTGCAGACCTCCGAAGATCTGGGTAAGCTGGTAACTGAGCACTGTAAATTGAATGTCGTCGACCAATCGGCAACATCATCAAATAAACCTGAAAAGGTTGAACAGTCACGTAGTGGACGTACTGGTAAACTCAGGTAATTCAAAATTAAATGTGTAGTTGGTTATTTCAGTTTAGTTATAATTTGTGCATAGCACATAATGTAATACATAGATATTGATCATGTGTATGTATTGAAACTTTTCTTTTATTTTTATTTATAATAAATATTACCTAAAATAGTTAAAGTTTAATGCTAATTATCTTGTATTATTAGATAACATTTATAGTTACATTGACCTAGTACTACCTTTACAATCCCTTATTAGACAAAATACAATATGTGAACTAGTAGTATTATAACCGTTTATAGTGTAGCTACCATGAATGTTATCAAAATCAGTATAAGCATTGAACACAGAGTATGTATGATTTTTTTGTACAGAGAATCTATCTAAATTTTCTGATAGCTATACCAATTTATCATAGAGATTATTTAGAAAATTTGTTTTATTATATAGTTATAATAGTCTTTATTGACTTTAGCAAACCGTTTGATACACTTCAACAGGAGACATTGATTGAATCACAGGACGAATCGGGAATTAGAGGACCTGTCCAGAAATGGTGTAAAAATTATCTGGAAAATAGACGTTTTAAAGTTAAGATCGCTGAAAATTGGAGTTAAGAAAAGACTGTAACTGAAGGAACTGCACAGGGATCAGTACTCGGACCTTTACACTACTTAACATATGTTAATAGTTTAATAAATTTAATTGACAGCTGTGAAATTTATCAGTTTGCCGACGACACGTGCCTAGTAGCGGCTGATGCCGATCTTGGAGTCGCATTTATACGTTTGCAAAAAGATTTTACTTCTCTTATTAAGCGGTCTCACGATGTTGGTTTAGTTTTAAACGATAAAAAAACTAAAATAATGTATATCAGCTCTTCTCATAACCGTGCTAAAACAGTGCCTAATCTCATAGCACACTCACACTCACGCTTACATTCATGTCAAATAAAATCTATGTGCTATTGTCCGTCAATAGTTTATACGGACAACCATAGGTACCTAGGTCTCATAATTGATAGCCGATTTACATTACATTTCTTGAACCCCGTGGAGTTCCATGCCGGACCTTCAAAACATCATTCCTCTAGTAGAAATGCTGAATCCTTTACTTTAAAGGCGGTTAAGTTGTGAAAATCGCTCCCACATGCTATTCGTGCTAGTTCATCTCTAGAAATTTTTCTAGAGCTCGTAACAATGGGTTTTCCTAAAACTTATATACAAATTATATCGTTGGCTTGGACATAAAGACGGCGACGTGCTCACCACCTGCCACGTTGTCCCTAAAATATCTTTGGTGGAAGGTGGGTCAAAGGGACTTAATAGTCTAGCTAGACCTCTGTCCATCCCTGTATCGGGAATTGCGTGAAGATATTTAATTATTTTACTTAAGTCTATTTTTTAAGTTATTTCATGTTAACACTTCAGGTGGAGCATACAAACTTGAAATGGGTAGGACTTGACCTCACCGAGGGCACACTGCGCGACAACTTCGCAGCCGGAGTAATAGAGCCAGCCATATCTAAAATCAAGGCCCTCAAATTCGCAACTGAAGCCGCCATCACAATCCTACGTATCGACGACTTGATCAAACTGGACTCCGAGCAGAAGGGTAAGGGCACGAAGTAGTTATAAACAGTATGTTAGTTATCAACTCATTCCTCGGAGTTATTATCATAAAATTTAATGTGTATTAATCTTTGACTAGTATATTATTACTATATTAGTCTGTGTCTAGACAATCTATTACTTTCGAGCCACCTTCCACCGAAGAATTTTTTCGGGACAATGTGACAGGTGGTGAGCTCGTCGCCGTCTTTATGTCCAAGCCACGATACAAATCGTACATAATTCGTAGGAAAAAACCCTTTGGTGCGAGCCGTCCACTCAGCTATAGTGACATCAATATGGTCGACTGATTATCAGAAGTGAACTTTGACTGTAAAAATTGTTGTGTTATACCAATGGAGAACACTACCACTTGACCGTGGTGGTGTTCTCGAAGTACATTGGCGATTAGAAGCGGTACCTTGTAGTTATCTACACGAGGGGTGCTCACAAATGCTCTTTAGCCTTATAAGTTTTTAAGTTTTTGTTGGGAGTGCGACATTATATGAAAACTTCTTTTATTTTACAAACTTCATTTTAAACTTACCTCATTTTGTGTAAAAACTCTGGGTAGTGACGTAAAGCGAATGTAACATATTCCGAAGTTTCTCTTTGTACAGTCAAAGTTGGAGCCATAACTTTTCTATCGGTTGACATTTACGACTACTACCTGTGTAGGTCTCTGTTTCTGAGAAGCTATGGTTAATATTTACAGTATAACACACTGCAAAATTATTTTCCATTCTTTATATGATCAGCAGTGTCATGGATTTCTTTACGAAAATCTTTTATAGGCGACGAAAAGCTATCGAAACTTTCCCCAGATAAGTACCTCAAGGTAAAATTTTGGTAACAGTTGTAATAATATATTGAAATAATAAATAAAAAATTTTTGTCCTGAAATAATTTTAAATTTTAAGTTTGGAATGGCGTGAAAGTATTGGGAATGGCGTGAAGATATTTATTTTTACTTCAGCCAAATTTAAATCGGCGAATCCAACTCGTCTGAGCATTGTTCGAGAAACTACGTACACCTTCTCGTCCAGTATACCTCAAAACACTAAGAGCAGAATAAACAAACTGTGTGTTCTACTAATTACCTATGGAACTGAGACGTGATCCTTTACTGCAAGCCAAATGAGGAAGCTCAAAGTTGCTCAGTGGGCTATGAAAAAGACTAAACATGTGTCTTTGGCGAATGCCTATTTCTCTGTGTGACATATTCTACAGCAACGACATCCACAGGAGAACTAGGGTAAACGACGTAGCCAGGAGGATCAGCTCGCCGAAGTGAAAATCAGTGGAGAAAAAAGGTTCTTGATTAGCTGTCTCGTTCAGGCAAGCGTAGTTTAGGGCGACCGCCAACGAAATAGTGTGTCAACTTGCATACGTTGCTGAAAATCCATGGATGCAGGTGGTTCGGAACCGTTTTTTGTGGGAAGTTTTGGAGGAGGCATATTCAGAAGTGAACTTTGGATTCGCTGTAAATAAGAAGAAGTAGAAGTGATTAAAGTACTTGGGTGACCTAGCTTAAGCAAGTTTTTGACCTAACTTAAAAGCCAGCTACATAAATTTTAACATACTCGTACAGAGATGTTTTATATATATTTCAAATAAAGATGTCACACATGTCTAGATAAAATTTTATACAAATCTGTAGACTTAATAAATATATAACACATATTCAATATCATTGCAATACTAAAGTATTAACTAGTTACAAGAAATTACCACAGTAATAGTAATTTATTATTGTTGCTTAGTATTAAGAGCAACAGACAAAAAAAGATCATTTTTGTACTTGCATTGTCACTGACACACAACAAAGCATTAAATCAACATTAATTTGTCTGGATATCTCGTGTAATCTACTATCTTGTAATCTCTTTGTTGCTAGCTGATATAGTTCTAAATTAAATACTTTTGTGCCTTTGAAGTCATATCAAAAATATATTAGAAAATAGACTTAATTTTGAAATTTCCGCGTTTGGAATCTTAGAAGGAGTATCTGACACATAATCAGGATTACGCCCATTTTGCGTATGATTTCGTGTCAATTCGTAATGATTAATGATTTCTAGTCAGTTTCTACAGTGCGGTTAATAGTCGTGGAGTTACTGGCGCTTATTCGGATGCGCTTTAATAAATTGTGGACGGAGTTCCGCCATTGCGCTCCTTGTAACGGTTTCTTCTCCGTCAAAGCGAAAGCGTGGTCTGGTGCTCGAACAAATATTGAACCTCTTCGATCCCATGGGTATCTCATGTTGACGTGAGATTTGAGGTCGAAAAGAAGCGTTCCGGTGTTCGGTGAATATGGTACACCGTGTAGCTACAGTCCATGCCAACCCGCTGTCATATTGTCAGATCATCATTTGATCTTAAACTGTCTCTAGCGAACGAACCATCAATGAGTTCCTACAGCTATTCGTAAACTTAAAATATAAAATAATATAAAATCGTAGTTTATTGTGAGAAATTTCATTGTACTTTTGAAAAATATCTCATAACTTAGTCGGAGATCTCTGAAATACAACCTGAGTTGCATAATAAAATAATTGTTTTTTACATTTTAAAAATCTACTTTACGAAGGTACTTAAAAAATGTAAATATAAAAAAAGTAGACAATTAAAAAAATATAAAAAATAGATATAAATATCTTCACGCCATTCCCAATACAGGGGTAGACATAGGTCTGGTCTAGGCAATTAAGTTCCTTCGACCCACCTTCCACCGAAGATATTTTCGGGACAACGTGACAGGCGGTGAGCCCGTCGTCATCTTTATGTCCAAGCCAACGATATTCGTACATAAGTTTTTGAAAAATCCATTGGTACGTGCCTGCCACCTAAGGATCGAACTCGGGTCCCGCGACTCGAAATTCCGACCACCCAACCACTCGGCTATCGTGACTTCTCAGAAAATAAAGGTTTAAAAATATTAGCAAAGGTCTCTCAAATATTTATTTTGAAATAGAAATATCAAAGTACATAACATATTAGACATGTTTTAAATTGATTTTTTTCAAATTAAACCCCAATTTAAGGCTCATTTAATATAAACATACTTAATGGTTATATTCTGTTTGTAAGGTGTGTTATTAAAAATAGTATGGTGATCGGAATTCGGTTTCGGTAACAGAAGACTGGAGCCGATTCCCAAGAGGTAGGCTCTGTCTAATAAGTTTTCGAGCGTTATGTATGAACTGTTTTGACTTGAACACCGATATAGCCACATGGTCACCATAGTGAAAGTATAAGTCACTGTTGTTATTATTAAATTTTTGATTCTTAGTGATAAAAATGGTCACGTTAGACGAGCGGGAGATCGGAATTCGAGTCAAGAGATCGGTGTTCGATTCCCAGAAGTTCGGCTCGAAGCAATAAGGTTTTTAAAACTTATGTACGACTTATATGAAGACAGCGATAGTCTCACCTTTTACGTCACGACACGTCAAGCTTTCCCAAAATAAGCTCTGGTGCAATGGGGGTCGAAAGGATTAATTATCTAGGCCTCTAGCAACCCATGTAATGCCAAATGCGTGTAGGTATGAGTTAAAAGATGTAATATATTTCATCATCATTTATTTGTTTTAAAATATTATTTAATTATTTAACTCAATATTATAATTTAAATTAATATTTAAATTACAATATAGAGTTTTGAATTCTTTGTATTTTAAATATATTTTTAAAATAATTTGTAAATGAGTATTGTGCATAATGTATACACATTATGTTTGCATAATATGTATACAATATATTTGCATGTCAGAAATAATTACTTTGTTGGCCTTTTATCATTGTATTTATAATACGATCTTATAATCACATATTTTGTGTGATTGTGTTCCGTTTATGAAGCGTGGCGATTACGACAAGCTCTTTGAATAAGCCGTTACGCGTTTTGATATATATCTTATACACATTTTTACGTATAGAATAAGTATGCAGAATTTTTTTGCCTACCTAAATTAGTATCTAAGTCCATTTCTTACTTTTCATTGAAGTTCCTCTAACGGAGAAGAAACAGGCGAAGGAAACTCTGTAGGTCTTCTTTTTTGCTCAATATTTTTTATGACAGTTCAAATCGAGACATTTTTTTCTAGAAATAACTTGGGGGCGGTCGCCTCATTTCCAATGAATAGAAAATATCAATTTGCTTCTTGAAATATATAAAACATTATTAACAGGTAATAATTTATACAAGAAAAATGTTGAACGATCAAGTACAACACAAAAAATATCTAAAAAGTATCTTCAAAGATTTGTGATATATTTTTAATAGAATATGGAGCCAATTTATATAAAATATACAAAATTGACATATAAGATCACGTTTTCAATTTAAAAAGAAAATTACGTAGTCTCAGTACTTTAAATAATTATTTACTCAATTTTCTACTTCTTTTACTCCCAAATAAGATGCTATAAGGTTGAAATTAACGTTCACGCTTGCAGGACGACACGTCATTACAGCGCTGCTTTGATAAACAAATGAATGTGAGACCACTAAGATAATTAAAACGGGTAAAACTTTCGGTGGGAACAGCTGCACCGACAATAGATTTTAACATAATGTTATTTTATTTTAGGGAAACCTAACGTTTAATTCCTTTTTGTTCGTATTAAAGAATTTAGTCTGTAAATGAAACGAAGACCTTCGCTATATGGCCGGTTTAAAAGATGAATAAAATGGAAAAGGGGATACTTGGATTATTAGGGCACGTTAAAGTGCGCTAAAGTGCTCCCTAAGAGAGTTCGCGGTAGGCTGAGACTAATTTTCGAAGACTATGTGAGAAAATTGTTTGTAGAAGTAAGGGTCAAACGTACTCGTGCACCTAGACAGACGTGTATGAAAAGGTGTGGGCCACCGGTTACCTGCACTCACCAGACGAAACGCAGAAGTTTGTTCGACTTTTACTTTACGCCGGTATTCTGTGAGGTCGTGGTACTTCCCCGGTCAAGCCAGCCCATTCATGCAACAGCATATGCTGATGGGTGGCTCTACCACTGTTAGAGTTCCAAATGGCTTAAGTTACTGAAAGTAAAATAATGAGTGTCAAAAATTCGGTCTTATCCCCTCATCTTTTATTAGTATCAATTGGAAATTTCTAAATAGCTATTTGTTTAAATCGCAAGATTATATAACGACCCATTTTAATGCAAAATAACAAAGATCAATAGACTAGTGGCATCTATGGTGCAAAGTGTTTTGTACTCTGATCGTCAATCCGCTTGCCGAGCTTAGTAAAACCTTCCGTACGCGAGAGGCCTGTTTTCTGCAGCAGATTTTCTAAGCTGTTATGACGATGGTTAAAATCCACAAACTGGAGCTTGATATGTTTAAACAGTTTTTCTAATAGTACTATTTCGAACTCTCGTTTTACAGTCAGCATCTAAACAAATTAGCTACAGACGCTACAATTCGATTTCATCAATATTATCATTGCTAAATCGGATTCAATATAGCTGGATATCCATAAGCAATATAGATATCAGTGACAGCTTTACATCAAAGTTTACAAAAGCCTGAGAGCTCTGAACGTAATTTATGAATACGTGCCTTTAATACAAAATTTCGGTTGAATAGCTCCGTTGATAATACAAAGCGACAGCGTCATTGTTCATTGCGTTCCAACAATGTAGACACCCGGCAAGGGTCGGAGGACAAGCTACGATGTTAAACAGAGATATTTTTTTTCAGTTTGCTGCAGTGGGATTAAACGTGATTATTAAAAAAGTTGGTTTGAAGTCAATATACCTTAAAGCATATAAATAAGAGCGTTATTTTCTTTTTAAAAATCAGCTACGTTACGCATATTTTAGGCCTATTATATTTTTCATTTGTCGAAAGACAATTTCTTTTTAAAAGCTTTACCATTAGCCGCCTCTTACGACACCCACGGGGTGATTTGCTTCGTAATGATGTCATGATACGCCGTAACTACGTAACAACATCTTGGTACCATACCAAGAACGCTGATTAATAAATTTTAAAACCTATACGATTACTACTTGTTTGTTCTTGCTAAAGTACCCACTATTTCTCCATGTTGATTAAAAAGGAGTAATAACGGGCAAACTATTTAGTTTATGAACGTAATCATTTGATTATTAGCAGTTTTTTTTAGGTGAAGGTGGCAAACAAGCAATGGATTCACCTAATGCTAAGTGACGGCCAACTAAGGGATTTGCAACAATCGCTACTCTTGACAAGCGATCTGATGATCAGAGCATTATTAAACTCGCAGTAACCAGTCCGTCATCCGTTGTTAGCGTTGGCTATTTCAGAACTTGTCCCTGAGTTTACAAAATATCTCCCACTAAAAAGTAAACTTAAACTGTCTCCTACTCTACTACATCTGAGTTTGAATTTAATTTTTAGTTTTATTTCAGGAAAATGTGTGAATATACAGATCCAAAACCAGAATTACAGTAAACAGTGTAGGGTCAAAGTGTTCATAACATTTACACCATATTACGTATCCTATATCGCATTGACCTATTTTAAGATGGGTTTGTAAATTATAAGCGGTAGCGTTTTACATTTTGAAAAAAGATAATCGAAGAGAGGAGGAAAATCTAAACATATTTGATTAGATTCAGTAAGTCATGATAGCTAAATGGTTGGGTGAATGGAATTCGTGTCTAGAGACCCGAGGTCGATCCCCATAGAGTAGGCTCGTACCAATACTTCAGTTCTTTCAAAACTTATGTACGATTTATATAAAACGATTTATATAAAATTAGAAATAAAAACTGCGGGAGGCTCACCACCTGTAACGTTATCCAATTTATTCGGTGGGTCGAAAGAACTCATTTGTCTAGAGCTCTGTCTACTCCAGTATTGGGAAGCATGAAGAAATATATGACTATACTCATATTCATGGCAGGTTTGTATGATGGATATATTCTATTTCATAGTTCTTCTTATTAAATTTTCTCTTCGTTCGATCAAATTGAGCTTTGGAATTCATGTAAGAACTAATAAAACCAAAATGAAATAGTGCCAACGTACAATGTGCAATAAGACTATCTAAGACTTTGTAAAGACTATAAGAAATCTAATTCCTTAAGTAACTTTACCTTCTATGAATTCTTTTATTGTTTGACTTGAAAAACTTAACCCTATTTATTGATTTTGGTTCTCAAACGCATATAAATAATTATTGAAACCTGTTTCTTACATTTTAAAACATAATTTAAAAGTTAATATTAAAACTTTCGAGAGACAATAAATACATTTTTTTATAGAACAGGGAGGCCATCGATCAGGTGGCACGCGTGATGGTAAGTGATTACCGCCGCACATGAACACCCGCAATACCAGAGGCATAGCAGATGCGTTGCCTCCCTTAGAGTGCCCCCCCCCCTCCCCCAGAATTTGGGGAGGGGGGTGTGTGGGCCACCGGTTACCTGCACTCACCAGCCGAAACGCAGATGTTTGTTAGACTCCCACTTTACACCGGTATTCTGTGATGTCGTAGTACTTCCCCGATCGAGCCGGCCCATTCATGCAACAACAAAAGCTGATGCGTGGCTCTACCACTGAAGATACATAATTAAAAACGGCTGAACTCACGTTTAAGCAATAGGTGTAGGTACAGACTATTTTCGGACCTGTCGGAGGTCCTTCATCAGGGTGAGTGTGAAACGGGGCGCGACCCCGAACTCATCCCACTCACCCTGTTGAAGGACCTCAGACAGGTCCAAAACTAATCGATACCTTCACCGATTGTTTACACGTGAGTTTAGTCGTTTCTAATTATTTAACAATTTAATAGCCGAGTGGTTGGGTGGTCGGAATTTCGAGTCGAGAGACCCGAGTTCGATCCCCAGGTGGCAGGCTCGTACCAATGGGTTTAAAAAAAAATCTTATGTACGAATTATATCGTTGGCTTGGACATAAAGACGGCGACGGGCTCACCACCTGTCACGTTGTCCAGAAAATATCTTCGGTGGAGGGTGGGTCGACGAGACTTAACTGTCTAGACTAGGCCTCTGTCTACCCCTGTATTGGGAATTGGGTTAAAATATTTATTTATTTTGTTGTAAATAACGCTATTGTAACTTACATATTATATGTATTTATTCAAAACTAGACAAATGTAATGATTTCTTGTATTTACGCGAACACTAAACATAAAATAAAACGATTTTTACGGATTTTGTCGCGATTTTATTTAGTATTAACCTTTCGACCGGAGTGTTTTTGGATGCTTTACAACATCCGTGGTCACGGGGGAACTGAGGGTTAAAGACCAACTACCTGACCTATTGTCATTGATCATTTCGGATACCGACTTTAATTTATTAATTTAGACCCGTTTTACGCAGAACGCGCTCACTGAACGTATAAAAAGCTAAAAGAAAAACGCGATAATATGTAAATAATTCTATTTTACGTAAGTTCATTTTTTCTTTTTCAAAATGAACAGCTAAGCGCAAAAGCAGTCGTATAGCCCCCTTTTAAGTAACTTCCATGTGCTATAACGGGAAAACGCAGCGAAGACCGACCTTAATTCAGTATACCAAATAAATTCGTAGTGATATAAACTGTAATCCACCTTGTGTATCTCGTGCAAATCATTTACTGAAATGCTCGCCAGATCCCTAACTATAATATGTTTGTTTTTGTCTCCGTTTGAAGTTATTCCAGATCAAAATATTTAGCTCAGTGTAATAGAGAGTTAGTTTGCCTTACGAATCCAATTCTATCAACTATACGGGTACATAGTTTGTCAATAAAGCGGTTTTAGATCAGATCGAATGAATATGCTAATATTAACAGAATTTAAATCTTTAATCTTCTTATTTTCATCTATACTAATTTTATAAACAGGTAATGGTAAAGGTATGTTATTTAGTGGGAAGGGAACCAAATTAGAAAGTAATAATCTGACTCACAAAATTCTTATATTAATTGGAAGCCAAATCTTCTCTGCTTTCTATAAGAATAATAAATATATCTTCACGTAGAGAGAGGTCTAGTCTAAACATTTAAGTCCCTTCGACCCACCTTCCACTGAAGATATTTTCGGGACAACGTGACAGGTGGTGAGCCTTTAGAAACATTGGTACGGATCACCACTTAAGGATCGAACTCGGGTCTCTTGACTCGAAAATCCTACCACCCAACCACTCGGCTATCGTGACTTAGTGCTTCCTATTAGGATTTAAATTTTAAATGTTTCAGGGTAAAAGCCGAGCTATAGTGGTTTTGTAACCATGCAAAATTAGTAGTGTAGTAAAATAACATGATACGATTATCTTGGCTAAGAAACTGGGTTTCCAGTTTTAAATTTTAGAAAAGAGATTTCAAAATTACTATATTATTTCATTATTAAAAAAATTAATGGTCATTTAAAACTGTCCCACTTTAATGACTTTGAAAATACAATGATAGAAGAGCAGCGTGAGATTGAATTCATTACGAATATTCCCATTGGAAAAAATTAGATATTCACGGAAAAAGATTTATTTGAAATGAGAAAATCCTTTTTTCAAGAAAAGTAATAATCATCTCATATTTGGCAACGTTCCCTCAGAACGAAGATTTATGTTGAATTACCTATTCCGTAATAGATTGACCTCATGTTGTGTAACCTAGGTGTCATATTAAAAGCTGTAGCGAAATATTATTAAAAACTTTTACTTATTTTAACAGAATAATAATCACCTGTGACCCTGCCTTCTAAGTTAAGGATTCGAAACTCGCTCAATCGCGGGGAAGTATTTGTGAGAGCTGACCAAGACTGACCAATATTAACTCTTATTCTTTTGGAAACTGCAAAATGTAAGTACCTTATAAGGTATACATATGTACATTATCTTTTATTTGGCATCAGAGGCTGCCGAAACAGGTACTTGCATAAATAGCAACAAGGAACTTTTTAACCCTCCTGCTCTACCCTATCTCTGTAAACGCTTTAAATTTCTTGAACCCCGTGGAGTTCCATGCCGGACCTTCAAAGCATTACTCCTTAGGACACCCTCTCATTCCTCTAGTAGAAATGCTGAATCCTCCAGTAGAAATACTTTAAAGGTGGTTAAGTAGTGGAAATCACTCCCACATGTTATTCGTGCTGGTTCATCTCTAGAAATTTTTCTACGTGGTGGGGCCAAGCGCTAGCTTCTGCTGCCTACATGAAATCTTTTGAATATAATGACCACCACCATATAAAATAAAAACCACTGTTAAGTTTACAACTATAATTTTAGTTAAAATGTTAAATTCCATTTAGAATACTTTGAGTTACTTATTTATTGCGCCCTTAAAAAATAAAGAACGCATCAATCAACAATCAATTGAAGTATTAATGCTCATATTAAAGATGTTTAGTATTTCTTCACGCTATAACTCAACGGATTTAAGCGAAACGTATTGGTTAATTCACGTCACACATTGGCGAAGTCACGATAGCCGAGTTGTTGGGTGGTCGGAATTTCGAGTCGAGAGACCTGAGTTCGATCCCCAGGTGGCAGTACCAATGAGTTTTTCAAAAACTTATGTACGAATTTCATCGTTGGCTTGGACATAAAGGCGGCGACAGGCTCACCACCTGTCACGTTGTCCCGAAAATATCTTCGGTGGAAGGTGGGTCAAAGGGACTTAATTGTCTAGACTTGACCTCTGTCTACCCCTGTATTGGGAATTGCGTGAAGATATTTTATTTTTTTATTTTTGTATTGGTTAATCTTAATTTAATCAATTAAAATGAATGTTTCATTAAAATGAAACTCGTCTAAATCTGTAAAGCATCACTATAAAGAAAATTGAATATACTTGAATTAGTTATTTCAGTAAATTATTAAAAAAACGGCGTGCCGCAGCTAGTCTTAAATAATAGTGAACATGTAAAAGTTTTAAGGCACTGGGGCGTCAAGGGGTATCCGCACGTAGGGTGAATTTTTGATCATAGTTGATGAAAGTGGGCTCTGCAGGGATGCCTTCATGAGTACCGTCTAGCTTTTCTCTACGTGTGTCAAGGCATTCGTTTCCCTTTATTAATATTTAATACAACCAACAAAATCTCCGTTTAGTTCACGGAGGTTTTATACGCTTAGACTATTTTACAGAGAAATTGAAATATAGCCACCCCGTCAAGGATGATCCTTAAAGATAACAATACTGTTTACAAACTTATAAACCAAAAAATAAATAAATATCTTCATGCAATTCCCAATACAGGGGTAGACAGAGGATTTAGTCTAGACAATTAAGTCCCTTTGATCCATCTTCCACTGAAGATATTTTCGGGACAACGTACATTGTAATTCGTACATAAGTTTTTGAAAACCCCATTGGTATGAGCCTGCCACCTGGGGATCGAACTCGGGTCTCTTGACTCGAAATTCTGACCACCCAACCACTCTTTGCTATCGAGACTTAAATAGAACTTATATATAAGTGAGAACTTATATATTTCATTTGAAGTTTTCTATACCCCGTCGGTTTGTTAAAAAATGTTAGTGAATTATTTTCATGGAGTGAATACTGTGACTATCCAAAATTATAGTCTAACTTAAGAACTGACAAGGAATATATAATAATATGATATATAATAATATGATATATAATAATATGATAATGAGTGGCAGAAGAACGGACAACCGGGAAATACTCGACCTTTCTTTGTGAACAAAAGATTCACTAGCGTCTTCTGTTATTGACAAGCGCTGTTCGTTCAAGTGTATGACAGTCTGTCATTGCAATAGTTGAACATCTAGCAAGAAAAGATTGTGGTGATTCACTGGAATAAGGCTTTGAAATTTGCATTGGCATTGATAAAGGCAGAATTACTAAAATAAATTATGAAATTCTATAAAGTAAAAAGTCACGATAGCCGAATAGTTAGGTGATCGGGATTCGGAGTCAAGAGACCCGAGTTTTCCATTTGGCAGGCTGGTTTTATTTACCAATGGGTTTATTAAATAAAACTGAAGTACCAATTATATAACGCAATTATATTTTTCCCCAATTTACCCAATTATATTTTAATGATATTTAAAGCATATAAGGTATGCTGAACTTTACGTTATTAAATTAAGGAAAAAAATGTTTTTAAAATTTCAACTGACACAGGCGGGATTTGAACCCGCGACCTCTGCTGAACCGTGGCAACGCTCTTACTACTGAGCCACCGTGTCTTACACGTATCAGTTGAAATTTTAAATCTGTATTTTCCTGACGATTTGACATTACTGTATTTTCTGTAAGGAATTATCAATATGATATGTATAGATAATAAAGACGATTTTTACTACCTAAACTCTTAGTGGAGAAGTTTAATTACTGAGTAAAAATATATCTCCACAAAAACAAGTAACGACAGGTCGTTGGTTCAAGTCCGAACAGATTATTATAGTAATGTAAATGTCTGACAGTTCTAACGAACCACATTTACATAAAGTAAGAGGCATGGTGCGCTTGAGACAAGAGCTTACCAGAGTATAATTTTTTAAATTGTTATTTTGTTATTCTCACATTATTACAATATTTTGTATGCTGTTTAGTTATTTATTTCATTATTCTTATAATAAAATAGCAATATACAGTATACGTATTCAATATAAAAATATAATTAATTTATATAAGTCGATACATTATATCTATCGATTGTCATTTTCTTTCTATCTCCGTTTCGTAATGACCTTTAGAGGAAAGGTTGTTTTACGAGTTTATGGTTGGGTTTTCAGGGTGTCGCCATCTCTGAGATCCCGGGTTCGATATCTGGCGAAATAAACTCCGTAGGTATCCCAACTTTGTATTTTTTTTAACAAAGGACTACAATTGTGCATGAAGTAGTTATAAATAGTATGTTTGTTATCAACTCATTCCTCGGAGTTATTATCATAAAATTTTATGTATATTAATCTGTGACTAGTATATTATTGCTATATTAGTCTGTATGTCTAGACAATCTATTCCTTTTGAGCCACCATCCACCGAAGAATTTCGGGACAATGTGACAGGTGGTGAGCTCGTCGCCGTGTTTATGTCAAAGTCGCGATATAAGTCTTACATAATTTAAGAATTATGTACGATTTATATCGCGAATTGGACATAAACACGGCGACCTTCCTAAGGGAAAGCTTTCCTAAGGAAAAAAAACCCTTTGGTTCGAGCCGTCCACTCAGCTTTAGTGACATCAATATGGTCAAGTGATTTTCAAAAGTGAACTTTGGCTGTAAAAACGTTGTGTTATACCAATGGCTTGGCTTCACCGTAGTGGTGGTCTCGAAGTACATTGGCAATTAGAAGCGGTACCTTGTAGTTATCTACACGAGGGGTGCTCTTTAGCCACCCTTATAAGTTTTTAACTTTTTGTTGGGAGTGCGACATTATGTGAAAACTTCTTTTATTCTACAAACTTAATTTTAAACTTACCTCATTTTGTGTAAAAACTGAGTAGTGATGTAAAGCGAATGTAACATATTCCTAAGTTTCTCTTTGTACAGTCAAAGTTGGAGCCGCAACTTTTCTATCGGTTGACATTTACGACTACTACCTGTGTAGGTCTCTATTTCTGAGAAGCTATGGTTAATATGTACAGTATAACACACTGTAAAATAATTTTGTATTCCGTGTATGATCAACATGTATGAACGTGCATTTCTTTGCGAAAATATATTATAGGCGACGATAAGCTATCTAAACTTTCCCCAGATAAGTACCTCAAGGTAAAATTTTCATAACAGCTGTAATGATATATTGGAATAATAAATAAATAATTTTTGTCCTGAAATAATTTAAAATATTATAATTTAAAATATAATATGCAGGTGGTTCGGGACCGTTATTTGAGGGAATTTCTGGAGAAGGCATGTTCAGGGGTGGACTTTGGATTCGCTATAAATAAGAAGAAGTAGAAGGGATTAAAGTACCTGGGTGAACTAGCTTAAACAAATAGATTTACTTAAATAAACTTAAACATAAATAAATGTACGTAGCTAGACATAAATTTTAACATACAGAGATGTTTATATATATATATTTCAATTTAAGATGTCACACATGTCTAGATAAAATTTTATACAAATCTTTAGACTTAATAAATATTTAACATATATTCTATATTATTATAATACTAAAGTAGTAACTAGTTACAAGAAATTACCACAGTAATAGAAATTTATTATTGTTGCTTAGTATTAAGAGCAACAGACAAAAAAAAGAACATTTTTATACTTGAATTGTCACTAACACACTAGAAAGCATTTTTTTTTTGATAATCATGGAGGAAATGTTTTATGCACGAACGTCCCTTGGCCGGGAGGCCACCGAAACGAACAGTGTCGGGCTCGAATCTCAGAAGGAGAAGCATAACGACTAAAACCATCCACGGGATGCTGTTGGCCCGGAGGCCTTTACAGCTTCGTCTAAGGAGACTTGCGAGGAGAGGCTCGCAAGTTAGAGTTGAAGACAATAATGGCTGCTGCTGCGAAGCGCTGCGTCCCCTAGAACGAAAGAGATGACTTCCGACATGGGGGAGGGGCCATGCGATCCGAGGGCCCCAGTTGGTTTGGAGGAAAATCTCCTCTCGGATCGCCTTGTGTTAACCTTTTAGTGACGACTACGACCACGAGAAAGTCTCGTGCTAGTCGTGAAATTACGACGATGGCGAGGTTTGTGTAAGCCGCAGAACGCGGCTTGTGTCTGTGTGTGTGCGAAAGTACGTAGGGGGCGGGGCCTCATACGCATTGTTGACACGGGTGATTGCGTCATCATCGTCTATGATGACGCATTTCGGGCGCCTCAATTGAGGTGGAGTATCGCGCGCGGGTGTGTAATTCCCTAACGCTGCCACTAGCGGATTTGTGTGTAAGTTCGTCCTATCGAAGTAGTCGATGGAGAACTTTTAAATAACGCTGCCATTGTAGGCAGTTTGAGATCGCGATGCAGATCTACATTCCGCATATATGCGGGAGCGCCGGTTGCGCGGCGCATAAATCGGTTTTGAATCACTTGGAGTGAGTTCAAACGTACTTTGGGGACGTGCGCGAATACTATACTGGCGTATGACATGACGGGTCGTACGCAAGTTGTGTATAGGCGTATTTTGTGTTTTAGCAGCGTTTTGCTGCGGCTATTTGTAAGGTTAAAGAGGCGGCCGGATATGAAGGCCGCTCTATCCCTGACAATTTTAATATGTTTCTTGAAGTTCAGTCTACGGTCTAAGGTGACTCCAAGATATTTTACTTCTGACACCCAGGGAATGGGTTTGTCGAAGAGGGTTATTTTACTGAATCTGTTAGGGCGATTCGAGTTTTTGTGATTCCTGCTGAACAAGACCGCGTTGCTCTTTTCAGGATTTATGTCGATCCTCCATTTCCTAAACCACTCGCTTAAGTCGGTGGCCGCGGCTTGGAGGCGAATGTAGATTCTCGATGCGTTAAGATCCGCAGAGTATAGAGTGGTATCGTCGGCGAATAAGGCCAATTCTACCTTTTTATTTGGGTCTTATGGGATATCGCTCGTATAAAGCGTGTATAGTGTGGGCGAGAGGACCGAGCCTTGCGGAACGCCGGCTTTTAAGTCTCTGCTGGAGGACAGAGTGCCCTCGACTTTGTAGCGGAAGGTGCGATTCGACAAGTAGGCTTGTATGATGTGCACAAGCCTGTCTGACATACCGTAGTTGTATAGCTTGTATATCAAGCCATTGTGCCAGACTTTGTCGAACGCTTTCGCGACAACGAAGAAGAGTGCTCCTACCTTATATTTGGGGTTATCATTTAGGCGCTCGAGTATGTGCTCCGTGAGGCGGTGCACTTGCTGAACGCATGAGTGCTTAGCTCTAAAGCCAAACTGCTCATCAGGAATGACATTTAGTGACTGAGCGCTGTCCTTGAGGCGGATCAGAATTATGCGCTCGTAGATTTTCCCCTGTGCGCTGAGGAGACTAATGGGCCTATAGCTAGAGGCCTGTTTTTTCGGTTTCCCGGGTTTATGGATCCCTATTACGTGGGCTTCTTTCCAGGAGTCTGGAAAGATGCAACTTGTGAGAAGGGCATTGAAGATTGCTACTAATAGTAATAGCAACGAATTTGGGAGAGTTTTAACTAACCTATTTGAGATGCCGTCGGCTCCTGGAGCCTTACGTACCCTAAGGTTTTTAATTATACCCTTAACCTCTTCGAGTGAGGTAGGCGGGAGAGGTTCACCCGTTAGTGGCTGCGTCATTTTCCGCGATACGAAGTCGTCCACATTCTGAATGTGTACGGGATCTGTGGGTTGTGTGCTTGGAGAGCACTGACTTTCGAAGCTGTCGGCTATTTCCCTATCGTCAAAAGCTATAGAACCGTCGGGATAGAAAGCATTAAATCTACACATAACAAATACATACATAAAGACAAATTAATGTCTGGATGTCTCGTGTAATCTACGGATCTCTCTCTCTCTCTCTCTCGTGTAATCTCTAGACGTGAAGTTACGGGCGCTTATTTCGGAAGCGCTTTATTGAATTGTGGACGGAGTTCTGCCATTGCTCTCATTGCAACGGCTTTTTCTCCGACAAAGCGAAAGTGTGGTCTGGTGCTAGAACAAATATTGACCCTCCTCGAACCCATGGGTGTCTCTCGTTAACGTGAGATTTGAGGTCGGAAAAAAGGAGAAGCGTTCCGGTGTTCGGAGAATATGGTACACCGTGTAATGATTTATATCCTTATTTATATATTAACATTTACACCCATTTATAGTCCATCATCATAGCAGATCATCATTTGATCATAAACTGTCTCTAGCGAACGAACCATCAAGCTTAATGAGATTTCTTTCAAAAGTACAATGAAATTTCTCACAATAAACTACGATTTTATATAATTTTTTATTATTTTATGTTTTAAATTTACGAATAGCTGTAGGTATACGTTTGGGAGCATCGATTTGTCAACCACATTGATGTCCTTGTGGCAGCGACGTCGACGAGTTAGGCCTCCACGGACTCTCATGCCAAAAAAGTGCCGGCAGACTGTCTCGTCACGGTTCCTTGAGTGAAATCATCCGAAGGGTTCTTGTTTCCATAAATATTCCCTCGGTTTTAGAGCCTTGTGCAAGATTTAGGGAGGATGGTTAGAGACCCGACGGCTTGACTTTAGTCCCTTGGGAGAGAGGCAAAGCTCTTGTGTGGGACGCAACTTGCGTCGATACATTAGCGGCCTCTCATATCAAGGGTACTTCGATAAGGGCCGGGGCGGCATCAGAGGCAGCTGAATCGGGTAAATGGCGGAAATATGAGTCTTTGAAAGGAAACTATATATTTGTTCCATTTGCCGTAGAGCAATCGGTCCGTGGGGTCCCCGCGCGATGCAGTTTCTAAAGGAATTATATCCGCGACTTATCGTTGCCGCTGGTGACAAGAGGGCTGGTTCTTTTCTCGCTCAACGGTTAAGTCCAGCCATTCAACGTGGAAATTCAGACAGCGTTCTTGGTACCATGCCACGAGGAGTAGGGCTCTACGATTACAACAGTTTTTAGTTAACAAGTATTGTATTGTAAATATTAACATTATTTTTTTTGTAAATAAAGTATAACATTTTTACTACGATTATAATAATCTGTTATGTTAATAAATTTAAAATTCGCCGATTTATTATATTCTAAAATGTCGCTAATTATTTAAGCATGAACAAAAGTAATTTAATTAATACATTTATGATTTGGAAACCCATCAACGGTAATTTTAATTGACGTATCTCGCCAAACAAAACCAAAGTATTGAATACTTGAAGCGCTTTCCAATATTGCTGGGCGTTTCTGTGTTTGTAGGTACACGATAACTTTAACATTCAAATATTAGTGTACTGACAGTTTCAAAACTATTCGACGCTACGTAACTTCTAATTAGCCAAGTTATTTCACTGTAAAATATAAGTTTAATTTATCATTTATTTAATATTAATAATTAGCGTGTTTGACTTTTTGGATGGATAAAATCTTGTGATTTCATTGTAACGCAATAAGTGAGGTTGTGTCGACTATAATTGGTTATTTTGTGTATATTGTTTCAAATATGTTTTTGATAATCATTTTTTGAATTGACTAAATATAACATCATTGTGCAGAACAAAATGATTATTTATTATACTTACATGTGTAATTATTCTATATAAAAGTACATTAAAAGTAAAGGACAGAACCAAGTATTTATTGACCATTATTCCCATAATAGTTCAGTTGTTTCAGTGTGTTAAGCTTTGGTTATGTTGGCAGCTCTATGGCAGCTAATGGGCGAAATGAAAAAAGAAACAGATCCAGTATCTGTTCCTTTTTTAATTTCGCCCATATTGGGGTAATGTTTCGTACATATTGGGGTAATCAGAAGTCTAGTCAATTAGTTCATTCGACTCACATTTCATTGGAACATATTTAGCTGTGAGCCTGTTGTAGTTTAGGTATTGAGGCTAAATAAATAAAATAAATAAATATCTTCACGCAATTCCCTATACAGGGGTAGACAGAGGTCTAGTCTAGACAATTAAGTACCTTCGACCCACCATCCACCGAAGATATTTTCGGGAAAACGTGACAGGTGGTGAGCCCGTCACCGTCTTTATGTCCAAGCCATCGATATAATTCGTACATAAGTTTTTGAAAACCCCATTGGTACGAGCCTGCCACCTGAGGATCAAACTCGGGTCTCTCGACTCGAAATCCGACCACCGGCTCTCGTAACTTTTTATTATAATTGTAAATTGTAAATATAAACAGAATTTTGTTTCATTAAATTAAATAAAGTAGTCACGATAGCCGAGTGGATGGATGACCATTCAGCAAGTCTGTTAAAAACTTTGGAGTTCACTTTGATAATACTTTCTCGTGGTGTCATCAGTTAAAGGAAGTTAGCAGGAAATCATTTGCTGCCATTGCTTCTTTGCGGCGTTTATGTTCTTTTCTCCCCATTCCTACTAAAATTATGTTAGCACAATCCTTACTCCTTTCCATTCTCGATTATGCTGACGCAAGCTATCTTGACTTAACCGAAGTTCAACTAAACAAGCTTGAGCGAATTCAAAATTTAGCTATTAGGTTTATTTTTGGTCTACGCAAGTATGACCATGTCTCCGACTTTCGTAAAAAGCTCAAGTGGTTACCCATTCGCCTTCGCCGGAATCTGCACACTGTATCTCTTCTGTACTGTGTATTGTTCAATCCTACGACACCAAGTTACTTAAAGAGTAACTTTAAGTTTCTTGGTCATGACAGACCAGATAGAGTTTTACGATCTGCAGGAGAATTTATTCTCACTCCTCATGTTTACAGAACCAGCTATTTTAAGCATTCCTTTATGGTGAAAGCCATTTGTTTATGGAATGAGCTTCCTTCGCATATCCATCGAGCAAAAACTTTAGAAGAATTTAAGACTGACGTTAAAAATCACTATTTGTCCCTATGTTAACTCTCTGATGACATTTGTTTTTATTTTTTTTTCTTCCCTTTTATATTATGTTATTTATTATTTATATTATATGTATTATACGTATCTATATTTTTATCTAGTTGTAAGTATGTCTATTATATAACATGGTTATTCGTATATATTAGTGTATTATTGTTGTAATAATATTATATATAGGTTTAGTTTATTTAGATATTAGTATGTATGTCTATTGTTTAGACCACCTACCTATGTTCAATAATACAATTTTCCTTAGCCTTAAGGTTGTCTGGAAGAGATCGCTCTTTACCGATAAGACCGCCTTTTTGTATTTACCCATAAGAGTTTCGTCTCTTTTGTAACTTTTATTTCTTTTCTTTGTGGTATACAATAAAGCATATATAAATAAAATAAATAAATAAATGATTGGAATTCGAATCGAGAGATCCGAGTTCGATCCCCGATTGATATGAGCCGATGGCCGGCTCATACCAATGGGTTACCACCTTCACATTGTCCAAAAATATTTTCGGTGGAAGGTGGGTCGAAGGGACTTAATTGTAGACTAGACTTGACCTCTGACGTGAAGTGACTCAGGCGTGAAGACATTTATTTTAATTAAATAAAGTATAAAGTATAGTGAAAAAATAAACACTTATAATCGACTTATCTCGAAAACAGAAGACTTAACTCCGAATACGAGAAGGAAGGCTCGCATCGTCGTTTTACAAAAAAAAATATGTATATTGTATCGTATGTTAAAATACTAAGGAGGCCACAAGCTGACCACCAGAAACGTTGTCCCAAAATAAGATCCGTTAAATTTCGTTTCGAAGTGACAATAAAATTATTTATACCTCTGTCGATCTGCGTATTGGGAACGTGTGAAGATATAAATTTAAATTAAATTACCAATCGAACAATTTGTATATAGTGTGACCTTTATACAGATACAATTTAATTTCATGGAACGGTCACAGCATACAAAGCATTTGCAACAAAGCGTTTAATCACAACATCAAAATAAATTTCCCTTGACACCCAGTGCAGATCATTAGATACAATTTGAATACGTTCCTTAAAATATCGAAATAAACACAGAAACTGTTTGCTTTTACGTAGTAATTATTTTATTTTTTTAATTTAAGAAGTCACGGTAGACGAGATAGGGTTGGGTGGTCGAAATTTCGAGTTGAGAGACCCGAGTTCGATTCGGGGGTAGGCTTGTACCTATGGGTTTTTTGAAAACTTATGTACGAATTATATCGTTGGCTTGAACATAAAGACGGCGACGGGCTCACCATCTTTCACGTTGTCCCGAAAATATCTTCGGTGAAAGGTGGGTCGAAGGGACTTAATTGTCTAGACTCGCCTCTGTCTACCCCTGTATTGGGAATTGCGTGATTGTGGGAATTGCTCTGTATTTTATTTATGGTAGCTATGGAATTGTGTAGCATGTTGAAGTAAGTACCGCATAAAAGTCTTGGTTTTCCATAAAAGTGTTATAGGGAATAAAGACGATAAAAATGTTACATAAAGTTTAATATATGTTATATAATAAGCCTTTTTTAAAAAATAAACCGTCTATCAGCTATTAGTCGGCGATAGGTTCACAACCTGATACATTAACCCAAATAAGCGACGGTGAACGGTATGTCGAAAGGACATAATTGTCTAGATCTTTGTCCTTATGTATTGTATTATGTCCTATGTGTATTCGTAGTCCTATACGTGAATATAGTCTAGACTAGAGAAATTTCATAGATAAAAATAATGAGAGAATTTAGTTAAAATATTACGTTAGTTTTAAATGTTTAAAAAAAAACCTTTTTTAATATTTAAAACTAACGTTTTACGATCTTACAAGTCTCTAAGTCTAGACTATTTTCACGACATTATTGACTTTTTTATACTATGAATTTAGGGTAAGTTAAAATAAAAATATTACGTTAGTTTTAAATGTAAAAAATATAAATGTTCTTTTGTTATAATGGCAGATAGAAAAAAAAAACATCAAATAAATTAAATACTTTTTTTAATGTTATGATAATAAAAACGGATATGAGTTGCACAGTCATTTAGGTCGTTAACTTTCAGAAGCTCTTGCTTTTCAAGCTCGTTAGATATTTCTTTTTATTTTTTTTTATACTCTTTTGTTGTTCTGATATTAGAATATATAGTAACATAGGCACTAACTATTGCCTCATGACATGAATGCGCATTATTATCGACGTATCTATCTAACAAAACCTATAATCAAAATATATAAGATAAACACAATAAGATCGCACTCTCCCATGGGTACATTTTCCGGGTTAATTGGTAGCTTTTACGTTATTCCTGAATATACTCTCCTTGCCAAATTATACGAGAATTGGTACATATATAAATTATTATAGATATACATAGACGTCAGCCATAGCTCAGAGCTTAAATACATATCGATGTTACGGTTATTACCTACTAGGTTATCGGGCTTTCAATAATAACAGCATAAATATCTTTATGAAGTCAATAACTTTTTTAGAGAATCCCTTCTTTGAAGTATAAAGTTAAAAATTATTAAAAAGAGAAATTATTTTCTCAATGAGATCATAATTGTTTTAAAAGCAGCTATGAATAACAGAGCCTTAAGCGTCCATGAACAATAAAAACTTACAACAAGCACCACATAAAGCTCCAGTCGGAGCAATTTTCCGCAAACTCGTTCACACTTCCCACAGCTGTAATAAAGTGTATCCTAAGGCGTAGGAAACTACTAACCCGCAAATTACCGGAGAATTCTTTAGTTGCCGACTTAAGGTGTAGTTCAACTTCGCGCCGCTAAATGAACGCAGTTTGCTTCAGATAAAACTTTATTTCTTTCGATACTGAAAGAATTATTATTATTACATTAATTTTCAATAAAACTTTACAGTGAGGTATTTTTAAGTACATTAGGATGAAATCGTTTACTATTGCATTGTATTGTACATATTATTGTATTTTAATGTAAGCCGTGTGGTATTGGCGTTAGCATAGTATCACCCAATCTCTTCCCGATGGTATCAACTAAGGAAATTAGCCTTCAAAATCCAATTGGCTACCGACAGATGGCGGAAGAACCATGTCGAAAAATGCCAAACAGAATCAGCAGGTCGTTGATGGACAGTAGCATCAAAGGTGCAAAGAACCTGATACTGCGATTATCGAAAACTCTCCCATAAGGAAGTTCATGTCCTGCAGTGCTCTTTTACAGATAATTAAGACAATAAATGTAAGCCAAGGCTGAAAATATAGGCAAGTACAATATAAACAATACACCTTATAGGCGATCGCCTTGGTACTGGTTTCAGATTCATTAGCCATGTGTAGCGCAATTTTCCCAATGTGAAAGCTCAATATAAAATAAATAACACATCAATAACTTGAGTGATTTTTCATTTTAAAGAAATAAGCTTGTAACAGCTTGTAGAGTTGAAGAAGCTTACAGCTTCAAACAGCAGCTTTAAGCATACAGTTAAAGTGTTCACAATATGGTTTTGTTAGCCAATTCTAACTAAAGTTGCCGTAGGAGTAATTTTTATAGTTGATAGGGCGGATTAGCCAATATTTTTAGGTGTGGTTTTAAATAAATGATTATAAATGAGTGTTTGTTCAAAAATAAAAGTTTGTTTTATTATTTTTTTATATTCCTTCTACAGCCCTTCTACAGCCCCTGACCATAAGTGCTCTAAACTCTTCAAAAAGTCGGAAAAAGTAAAAACTAAATAAAAGGTGATAAAATCCGTAAATAATCGTTTTACTTAAATGTGAAGTATTCGTCTAAATACTCAATAAAATAACTTCACGCCGTTCCCAATGCAGGGGTAGACAGAGATCTAGACAATTAAGTCTTTTCGACCCAACTTCCACCGAAGACATTTTTTGGGACAACGTCAGTGGTGAAGAGCCCGTCGCTGTCTTTATGTCCAAGCCAACGATATAATTCGTACATAAGTTTTAAAAAAAAACCCGTTGGTATAAACCTGTCACCTGGGGATCGAACTCGGGTCCCTTGACTCAAATCTCGATCATCCAACCACTCGGCTATGGTGACTGTTTCGCGTAAATACTTAAAATTATTATTATTTCCATTGATAATTAAATTAAAGTGAAAAAATTGAATATAAAGTTTAGCATAAATATGCTTTAAAAATTAATAAAATTGCATAATTTCCACTGATGTAAATTATGTAAGCTGCTTTGTTGTATGAATACAAACAAGACAATTTTTTGTCATATAATTGAAAAAAAAAAAGAACGCCTACTAAAATTTCTTCCTCGATAAATTTATAGCAAATTGCCTTACACTTTTTTCAGGCGTTATTTTCTTTCACATAAACGATATGCGTTTTTACGATGTCCCAAACTATATTTCCCTTTAATGACAATATGAGATGTGCGGAAATAAGGGGTAAAATGTTTCAATATTATTAAACATTATTTTCAATATTTTGTTATTGAATAATTACATTGACTAATTTTCATTGTTTAATAAATAATTTCTTACAGATTAAAATTGCAATTTTACAATACTATTTTTCTTTTGTATTAAATTATTTAATAACAAATAATTTCGCTTACAGCAAAACTTACTAATAATATTAGTCGTTTGTTGTTTTAATATAATAATAATTGTTTTAATAAAATGGCATGAAAAGTCATGGGTATATTTACTTGTAACCTTATATTTACAGAAAACTATTAAGATTAGAAGAGCAATTGGACTGGTCTTTTTATTGCTTGCATAATTTTTCTTGAAGCTGTAGGAATTTAAGAACAACTACAACAAGTTTTTGTTCATTGATATTTTATGAAATATGGTGAAACTTCAAATCTTTTAGAAGTTAAACATTTGTCAGAACTGTAAAAAAAACTTTGCTGTAATTGCTGTAATGTTACAAAATTTAAGATACGCTCACGATACCCTTATATATACGATACGGCGGTTACAGCATTTCAAGCGAATTCCATCTGAAAAACCAAATGTAACAGATATATTGGGAACCAAGAGAGCCGTGAAACTCTCCGTGAAAAGGATAGCCATGTAGATGTTGTTTGTTGGATTTGGTAAGAGATAATATTATTCCGCCAGTATCAATTAAATTCAACAATAGGGCGAAATGAAAATGTTTTATTATTAACTTTTTTTTTTAAATAACATTTCCTATTCTTTCTCAAATTCATCATCAAAATAGATATATGAGTACTTATATAACATCACTTTAATTTTTCGTTTAGTTATTACCATCATAATTTCATTCGCATTTGCTTTTGCCGTTTTTGTAAACGTAATATTTTCAATTTTCAAAAAAAAAGTCACGATAGCCGAGTGGTTGGGTGGTCGGAATTTCGAGTCAATAGACCCGAGTTCGATCCCCAGTTGGTAGGCTCGTACCAATGAGTTTTTCAAAAAACTTATGTACGAATATCGTTGGCTTGGACATAAAGGCGGCGATGGGCTTACCACCTGTCACGTTGTCCCGAAAATATCTTCGGTGAAAGGTGGGTCGAAGGGACTTAATTGTCTAGACTCGACCTCTGTCTACCCCTCTATTGGGAATTGCGTGAAGATATTTTATATTTTATTTTTTTTTAATATTTTCAATATACATCATATCATTTGGCACGATTTTATTCAGTGCACGTAACATTGCAATGAATAAAACAGTGCCAAATGGGCCCACAAACATTTCACTGCATTGGTTCTGGTAATGGAAGCATGCATTCCAAAGTATCAATTACGATATGAAAAAAAAAGTATTTAAAAAATTCTTTGTCATCATAACGGCTAGTTTAAAGTCCACTGCAGGACATAGGGCTCTCCTATACGGTAGGGTGTGTCATAACCGCCACAGTTGGCAAGCGGATTGGCGATCGAAGAACGATGACACCTTGCTCTTAGATGCTGATTCTCGTCCCTGGTGTGCTGGATATTGGTATGGTAATTTTCAAGATGGTTTTCCCGCCATCTATTGATAGTCAATTGCACTTAAAAGACTTTTCCCTTAAGATACCCTTGGGATAAACGTACATGCATGATACGTTCTTACGCAGTAACCTTACGGAAAAATACGTTAAAAAATACTATAGATGATTTTGATATTATTAGATTTCATAACTTCTGATTGAACAATAAAATCAATGTAGTAACTATTAATTTAATTTAAGTTTATATATTTCGTGTATATATTATGCCGACATAAAACCTCCGTGTACGAGTGGCGTAAACACCGGTTTTCAATGTGTCGCCATCTCGTGGTCCTGGGTTCGATTCCCGGAGGGTCAATGTGGAAAAACCACATTCCGATTCCTATACCACAAGTGCTTTTGGCATCTTACATTGGTATCAGAGCAATATATGTGTATATATATGTATTATTTTTTTTATTACCGGGACTGATAGAGACATTTCTTTTCAACCCGCCTATCATCATCTTAGTGTCTAGTAATGATATAATATTCTATATACGATATAATATTTAAAGATAGATAAATAAAAAATACGCAAGAAAAGTAAAGTATAAAACGTGTAGTGTATCTATTGTAGTCCTTCGTAAATATATATTTCCATAGTAGCTTGTATATTTTTGTTACTTCTTTGAACTTACTTTCCCCTCGTCTTTAACAGTGCGTATAGAACTGTGCAGAGCTTTATTGTTTTATCTTAACTACAAAACGTATTGTATTAATAAAATTGCTTCCCCTTACCAATAATATTTACGTCTACAACCCTATCAAAAAAACTCCTACAAAAGCAAAAAAAATTGCAGCATTTGATAGAATTAATATTTCTTTGCAATTTTGTGTACACACATACATACATACAAAGATAACTGCCTGTAATGGTCCATTGCTGGACATAGGCCTTTTCTGTGGGACGATTTCCCATAATTGCCAAGCACGGCAAGCGGATTAAACATCGCAGTACCAGATCTGGCACTTTAGACCCTACTGCCCGTCACCGAACTGCTTATTTTGGTCTGGAGTTTTTTTTTCGAGAATGTTCTAACTTCATAATCTGATGGTAGTTACTGATATTGTCAAAACTTTTCTCTTAGTCGCCTCATACGACACCCACGAGATGAATAAGGGTGGCATATTCTTAAGCAGACACCGCTGTGGCCATGTAATGCCTAGTAATAAGTCTTTAGGCTAAAAGGTCATCACTTAGAATACAGACGTCATTATTAAATTTTACTCTGTTCATTAATTAGAACTAGGGGACATTTTAAATAAATAATAAAAAAAGTAGATACCAGGTAAACATAATAAATACAGAGTGTTTTGTCAGCCGTCACCCTTTTTGTGTTGAGTAGAATCTTAATTAGTTCACGGATTTGTTTTCGGTAATTTTTTTATGTTAAGCTTTGCAGCCTGTATATACACTCTACGGTTGAAGACTGTATATTTTATTATAATCCAAAAAAATATTTTGGAAGATTTATGGAGAAGATTTTCATAAAATTAAAAACAAAAACTGAAGTACGTCGTACGTTTAATTTATTAATCTGTCCGTAACATAACTAAATGTGACAGACAAACTAAATATAGCCCCAATAAAACCTACAAACATCAACTACAAAGCGTTTAATTAATGGCTGCAAAGTAAATTTCCCACGGCACCCAGTGCAATTTATTAGATGCAATTTTGGAATGAATATTCTTGTCATAATTTGCATCAACAATAACTTCAAAATAAACAATTTGCGGTGTGGTTTCGGCGTAAGAATATACCAACCGCTTTTCTACCGTGGGTGTAGTATGTAGGGGAAAAACATTGGAAAAGACATTAGCTACCGAAAGATAGCGGTGTAACCATCGGTAGATAAATACCAAACTAAACTTTAACAGACCTGTGCCGGTTAGCAGCGGTTACGGCCAGAGGTATCTGGAACTGCCATCGTCAATCCCAAGAGTGGCGATTAGGCTCCAGTAAGGTAGTGTTTTCTGTATTATTTTAGAAACTCATTTTAAAGTTTTCTTGTGTAGTATTTTTGTAGAAATAGGCAAATGCACAATCCGTTCAGTCTTCGGAGAGACTGTGGGGTAAGTTTGCGTTGCCTTTTTTAAGATTAAATATTTGGCAAGGAGCAAAATACAAGAAAAAATTAAGAGGCATGGCATGAGTGGATGTATGTTTCCGGTTACCAAACTCACCTAATGAAATGCAGAAGTAAAAGATGTCTCGTCTTCACGCCGGTATTCTCCAAGACCGTGGTTTTGCTCCGATCTAGCCAGCCATTAATACAGCAGTAGAAGTTATTTAGCTCTATCTCGTAGTAAATACCTGATACGAATGACCACAATCTCTATTTAATAAATGGGTCAATTATCTATTCATTTTTCTATTCATTAGATAATTCTATTCATTTTTTTTAATCCCAATATTTATTGATCGATTCTGGTAAGTCATGTGCTATCGTCAACCGCCACCGCAATGGCTAACAGCAAAGGGCTCGATTACTAATATCATCGGGCAGTAGATGACGGGCAGAAGCGTTCAAGATGGGATGTGTTTGATACTTGGTCAAACAGCTTTCCCAGCACTGCGAATAGAGCTATATTACACACACACAGAGAGAGAGAGAGAGATAGAGAGAGAGAGATAGAGCGAGAGAGAGAAAGAGAGAGAGATAAAGAGAGACAGCTAAATTTAGCTAGTTCCTAGAGGCGTTTGATAGAAAAACCTTTAAATTCACAGACAAAGACATAACAAATTAATTATGAATTTAAAGCTCAGCATTGAATTGTTTTGAATAATAAAACTACATAATAAAAACTGGATAGTAATGAAGTAGGATAAAACTGGAGATTTTAATTATAACATTTTTATTTGCTATTTTTATTTTTATGGTATAAAGAAGAAACAACCTATATCATTACCATTGTATTGTGATCATTAAAAAAACATTATTGTCATGAGAACGTACATGCAAATCATTAAATATACGAGTATTTCACTGTTCAATTAGTTTAAATTCAAGGTTACTCAATTAAAGGTAATTTTCAATTTGGTATAGTTCAGGTGTGTTAATTAAGTGTTGAGGACTAGTACGTTTGTATTCACAGGCTTAGGACGAATACCGCGTACCGCTGTGGGGTCCAATGGAACTCAAATCTATTTATCTTTGCAACATAATTTATAAAATTGGTATGCAGGAAAGCTTCAGTTTTCAGAATTTATTTCAAAATGCTATGACTCTTTCAAATAAAATCTAATAAATTAAAGAACCTCACTTCTATGTTGTCAATACTGGAGTCTTCAGAGGTCTTGACAATTTGCTGTACCAACAATAAAGAGTTTACGAAGTTCTGAAGAAACTCATTGGTTTGAATCTTCTTCATGAGGATCAAACTTGAGTTTTCTCATTAAAATAAAGAATTTTGAACTCAAATTAGTCACTCTACTGCCGTGAATTACAGGAAAATCATTTAAAAAGATTTAAAAGAAAGTCTATTAAAAAGTACGATTTATTTTACTGTCATTAAGACAAACATAGCTTCTTCATCTGTCACGTTGAATCGAATAATCTGGTGCACAATGGGTTAAAACTGAAATCTCTAGAATCTCGACCTTTAAATATTGCACCAGGTGTACTGTAACGTGAGAACTTATAAACAAAAAAAGTAAATAAATATCTTCACGCAATATATAATAATAATAAATATCTTCCCAATACAGGGGTAGACAGAGTTCTAGTCTAGACAATTAAGTCCCTATGACCCGTCTTCCAATGAAGATATTTTCGGGACAACGTGACTGGTCGTGAGCCGTCGCCGTTTTACGTCGAAGCCAACGATATAATTTGAACATAAATTTAAAAAAAATCCATTGGTACGAGCCTGCTACCAGGGCATCGAAGTCGGGTCTCTTGACTCGAAAATCCGACCACCTAACCACTCGGCTATCGTGACTTAAACAGAACGTTCAAGTGTATGACAATCTGTCATTGCAATTATTGAACATCTAGCAAGAAAAGATTGTGGTGATTCACTGAAATAAGGCTTTGAAATTTCTACTTTTAAGCTATTAACCGGCATTGATAAAGGCAAAATTACTAAAATAAATAATGAAATTCTATAAAGTAAAAAGCCACGATAGCCGAATAGTTAGGTGATCGGGATTCGGAGTCAAGAGACCCGAGTTCGATTCCCATGTGACAGGCTGATACCAATGGGTGCTTTCAAAAAAAACTTAAGTACTAATTATATCACGCAATTTTTTAATGATATTTAAAGCATATAAGTTATGCTGAACTTTACGTTATTAAATTAAGGAAAAAAATGTTTTTATCATTTCAACTGACACAGGCGGGATTAAAACCTCTGCTGAACCGTGGCAACGCTCTTACTACTGAGCCACCGTGTCTTACACGTATCAGTTGAAATTTTAAATATGTATTTTCCTGACAATTTGACATTACTGTATTTTTAGTAAGGAAATATCAATAAGATATGTATAGAATAAAGACGATTTTTACTACCTAAACTCTTAGTGGAGAAGTTTAATTACTGAGTAAAAATAAATCTCCAGAATAACAAGTAACGACAGGTAGTTGGTTCAAATCCGAACAGATTATTATATTAATGTAAATGTCTGACAGTTCTAACGAACCACATTTACACAAAGTAAGAAGCATAGTGCGCTTGAAACAAGATCTTACCAGAGTATAATTTTTTAAATTGATATTTTATTATTCTAACATTATTACAATATTTTGTATGATGTTTAGTTATTTATTTTATTATTCTTATAATAAAATAGCAATAGTATACGTATTCAATATAAAAATATAATTTATTGATATAAGTCGATACATTATATCTATCGATTGTCATTTTCATTCTATCTATAAATGGTATGTTTGTTATCAACTCATTCCTCGGAGTTATACATACATACATACATATAATCACGCCTCTTTTCCGTAGGGGTAGGCAAAGACCACTTCTTTCCACTTGCTACGATCCTTACATACTTGTTTCGCTTCGTCCACTTTCATTATTCCCTTCATACATTCTCTTCGATTCAAGGTACTCTTGACCTGGCCTTTTTTCAGGACGTCCCTGATTTGGTCTCGAAACATCCGCCTAGGTCTTCCCCTTCCTACACTTCCATTCATTCTCGTCTTATACACTTTTTTTGTCAATCGTTCTTCATTCATTTCCTCGACATGGCCAAACCATCTGAGCATACCTTTCTCAATTTTAGTCACTACATCTTCTTTCAGACCACAACGTTTCCTTATCTCACTATTCCTTATCTTCACGCTCATCTTAACGCTCTCATCTCAACTGCATTTATCCTGCTTTCATGTTTCTTCTGCCATACCCAACTTTCACTTCCGTACATGAGTGTTGGAACCAACATTCCCCTATGCACAGCCAAACGAGCCTTGTTAGCCACAACCTACTACACATTCCGACTATTCATAAAGAAGTGCAGAGCTCCATTCACCATGTTTTCTGCATTCACTCTTCTTTCGATATCACTCTCACACTTCCCATCTCTTGTAAACTTTGAACCCAGATACACAAACTCATTCACCTGTTCAATTTGTTCATCTCCAATCATTATAATGCAGTCTGTCATGACCTCATCTCTTTCAAACACCATCACTTTCGTCTTCTTTACATTCATCTTCATCCCTTTCTAACAAAAACTCCACTCATAGCAGCTACCATCTCCTGCAACTCCTCGGCTGAAGAAGCAAGTAATACTTGATCATCAGCATAGAGAAAACATTTGAGTTATTATCATAAAATTTAATGTATATTAATCTGTGACTCTAGTATATTATTACAATATTAGTCTGTGTGTCTAGACAATCTATTCCTTTCGAGCCACCATCCACCGAATAATTTCGGGACAATGTGATAGGTGGTGAGCTCGTCGCCGTGTTTATGTCAAAGTCGCGATATAAGTCTTACATAATTTAAGAATTATGTACGATTTATATCGAGAATTGGACATAAACACGGCGACCTTCCTAAGGGAAAGCTTTCCTAAGGAAAAAAAAACCCTTTGGTTCGAGCCGTCCACTCAGCTATAGTGACATCAATATGGTCAATATTGATGTCACTATATATGTGATTTTCAAAAGTGAACTTTGGCTGTAAAAAACGTTGTGTTATACCAATGGCTTGGCTTTACCGTAGTGGTGGTCTCGAAGTACATTGGCAATTAGAAGCGGTACCTTGTAGTTATCTACACGAAGGGTGCTCTTTAGCCACCTTATAAGTTTTTAAATTTTTGTTGGGAGTGCGACATTATGTGAAAACTTCTTTTATTCTACAAACTTAATTTTAAACTTACCTCATTTTGTGTAAAAACTCTGGGTAGTGATGTAAAGCGAATGTAACATATTCCTAAGTTTCTCTTTGTACAGTCAAAGTTGGAGCCGCAACTTTTCTATCGGTTGACATTTACGACTACTACCTGTGTAGGTCTCTATTTCTGAGAAGCTATGGTTAATATGTACAGTATAACACACAGTAAAATAATTTTGTATTCCGTGTGTGATCATCATGTATGAACGTGCACTTCTTTGCGAAAATCTTTTATAGGCGACGATAAGCTATCTAAACTTTCCCCAGATAAGTACCTCAAGGTAAAATTTTGATAACAGCTGTAATGATATATTGAAATAATAAATAAATAATTTTTGTTCTGAAGTAATTTAAAATAATTCGTTTGGAATTAACATTTTGTTTCACAGACTGAAAAACAGCCTGCTTTTTATTTGTCTCCTGCTAAATATCATGTAAATATCATCTTTTTTTATAGGTATAATATTCTTCAGGCAAATTTGAATCAGCGAATCCAACTCGTCTGAGCAATGTTCGCGAAAGTACGGTACACCTTCTTGTCCAGCATACCTCAAAACATTAAGAGCAAAATATACAAACTGCGTGTTCTACTAATTACCTATCGAACTGAGACGTGATCCTTTGCCGAATGAGGAAGCTCAAAGTTGCTCAGCGGACGATGGAAAAGACTAAATTTGTGCCTTTGGCGAATGCCTATTTTTCTGTGTGACATATATCCAAATAACATATATATATATATCCATAGCAATGACATCAAAGCAGAACTAGGATAAACGACGTAGGATCTGCTCGCAGAAGTGACAATCATTGGGAAAAAAAAGGTTCTTGACTGGTTGTCTCGTTTAGGCAAGCGCAGTGTAGGGCGACCGCCAACAAAATAGTGTAACAACTTGCATACGTTGCTAAAAATCCATGAATGCAGGTGGTTCGAGAACTTTTTGAGGGAATTTTTGGAGAAGGCTTGTACAGAAGTGGACTTTGGATTCGGTGTAAATAAGAAGAAGTAGACGGGATTATATTACCTGGGTGACCTAGCTTAAACAAATAGATTTACTTAAATAAACTTAAACTTAAATGAATGTATGTAGCTAGACATAAATTTTAACATACAGAGATGTTTTTATATATATTTCAATTAAAGATATCGCACATGTCTAGATAAAATTTTATACAAATCTTTAGACTTAATAAATATATAACATATTCCATATTATTACAATACTAAAGTATTAATTATAGAGTAATATCTAAAATATATTAGAAAATAGACTTATTATTGAAATGTTCGCGTTTGGAATCTTAGAAGGAGTGTTTGACACATATACGCTCAGTATTACGCCCATTTTGCGTATGATTTCGTGTCAATTCGTAAAGATTGATGATTTCGAGTCAGTTTCTACAGTGTGGCTCTTAGTCGTGATGTTACAGGCGCTCATTTCGGAATCGCTTCATTGAATTGTGGATAGAGTTACGCCATTGCTCTCCTTATAACGGTTTCTTCTCCGTCAAAGCGAAAGCGTGGTATGCTGCGCGAATAAATATTGACCCTCCTCGATCCATGGGTGTCTCACGTTGACGTGAGATTTGAGGTCGGAAAAAGGAGAAGCGTTCCGGTGTTCGGTGAATATGGTACACCGTGTAATGATTTACATCCTTATTTATATATTACAAGTCGCGATAGCCGAGTTGTTGGGTGGTCGGAATTTCGAGTCGAGAGACCCGAGTTCGATCCCCAGGTGGCAGTACCAATGACTTTTCAAAAACTTATCTACGAATTTCATCGTTGGCTGGGACATAAAGGCGGCGACGGCTCACCACCACACGTCGGTAGATAAATACCAAACTAAACTTTAACAGACCTGTGCCGGTTAGCAGCGTTTACGGCCAGAGGTATCTGGAACTGCCATCGTCAATCCCAAGCGTGGCGATTAGGCTCCAGTAAGGTAGTGTTTTCTGTATTATTTTAGAAACTCATTTAAAGTTTTCTTGTGTAGTATTTTTGTAGAAATAGGCAAATGCACAATCCGTTCAGTCTTCGGAGAGACTGTGGGGTAAGTTGCGTTGCCTCTTTTAAGATTAAATATTTGGCAAGGAGCAAAATACAAGAAAAATTAAGAGGCATGGCATGAGTGGATGTATGTTTCCGGTTACCAAACTCACCTAATGAAATGCAGAAGTAAAAGATGTCTCGTCTTCACGCCGGTATTCTCCAAGACCGTGGTTTTGCTCCGATCTAGCCAGCCATTAATACAGCAGTAGAAGTTATTTAGCTCTATCTCGTAGTAAATACCTGATACGAATGACCACAATCTCTATTTAATAAATGGGTCAATTATCTATTCATTTTTCTATTCATTAGATAATTCTATTCATTTTTTTTAATCCCAATATTTATTGATCGATTCTGGTAAGTCATGTGCTATCGTCAACCGCCACCGCAATGGCTAACAGCAAAGGGCTCGATTACTAATATCATCGGGTAGTAGATGACGGGCAGAAGCGTTCAAGATGGGATGTGTTTGATACTTGGTCAAACAGCTTTCCCAGCACTGCGAATAGAGCTATATTACACACACACACAGAGAGAGAGAGAGAGAGAGATAGAGAGAGAGAGAGATAGAGCGAGAGAGAGAAAGAGAGAGAGAGATAAAGAGAGACAGCTAAATTTAGCTAGTTCCTAGAGGCGTTTGATAGAAAAACCTTTAAATTCACAGACAAAGACATAACAAATTAATTATGAATTTAAAGCTCAGCATTGAATTGTTTTGAATAATAAAACTACAGAATAAAAACTGGATAGTAATGAAATAGGATAAAACTGGAGATTTTAATTATAACATTTTTATTTGCTATTTTTATTTTTATGGTATAAAGAAGAAACAACCTATATCATTACCATTGTATTGTGATCATTAAAAAAACATTATTGTCATGAGAACGTACATGCAAATCATTAAATATACGAGTATTTCACTGTTCAATTAGTTTAAATTCAAGGTTACTCAATTAAAGTTAATTTTCAATTTGGTATAGTTCAGGTCTGTTAATTAAGTGTTGAGGACTAGTACGTTTGTATTCACAGGCTTAGGACGAATACCGCGTACCGCTGTGGGGTCCAATGGAACTCAAATCTATTTATCTTTGCAACATAATTTATAAAATTGGTATGCAGGAAAGCTTCAGTTTTCAGAATTTATTTCAAAATGCTATGACTCTTTCAAATAAAATCTAATAAATTAAAGAACCTCACTTCTATGTTGTCAATACTGGAGTCTTCAGAGGTCTTGACAATTTGCTGTACCAACAATAAAGAGTTTACGAAGTTCTGAAGAAACTCATTGGTTTGAATCTTCTTCGCGGGGATCAAACTTGAGTTTTCTCATTAAAATAAAGAATTTTGAACTCAAATTAGTCACTCTACTGCCGTGAATTACAGGAAAATCATTTAAAAAGATTTAAAAGAAAGTCTATTAAAAAGTACGATTTATTTTACTGTCATTAAGACAAACATAGCTTCTTCATCTGTCACGTTGAATCGAATAATCTGGTGCACAATGGGTTAAAACTGAAATCTCTAGAATCTCGACCTTTAAATATTGCACCAGGTGTACTGTAACGTGAGAACTTATAAACAAAAAAAGTAAATAAATATCTTCACGCAATATATAATAATAATAAATATCTTCCCAATACAGGGGTAGACAGAGTTCTAGTCTAGACAATTAAGTCCCTATGACCCGTCTTCCAATGAAGATATTTTCGGGACAACGTGACTGGTCGTGAGCCCGTCGCCGTTTTTACGTCGAAGCCAACGATATAATTTGAACATAAATTTAAAAAAAATCCATTGGTACGAGCCTGCTACCAGGGCATCGAAGTCGGGTCTCTTGACTCGAAAATCCGACCACCTAACCACTCGGCTATCGTGACTTAAACAGAACGTTCAAGTGTATGACAATCTGTCATTGCAATTATTGAACATCTAGCAAGAAAAGATTGTGGTGATTCACTGAAATAAGGCTTTGAAATTTCTACTTTTAAGCTATTAACCGGCATTGATAAAGGCAAAATTACTAAAATAAATAATGAAATTCTATAAAGTAAAAAGTCACGATAGCCGAATAGTTAGGTGATCGGGATTCGGAGTCAAGAGACCCGAGTTCGATTCCCATGTGGCAGGCTGATACCAATGGGTGCTTTCAAAAAAAATTAAGTACTAATTATATCACGCAATTTTTTAATGATATTTAAAGCATATAAGTTATGCTGAACTTTACGTTATTAAATTAAGGAAAAAAAATGTTTTTATCATTTCAACTGACACAGGCGGGATTAAAACCCGCGACCTCTGCTGAACCGTGGTAACGCTCTTACTACTGAGCCACCGTGTCTTACACGTATCAGTTGAAATTTTAAATATGTATTTTCCTGACAATTTGACATTACTGTATTTTTAGTAAGGAAATATCAATAAGATATGTATAGAATACGATTTTTACGACCTAAACTCTTAGTGGAGAAGTTTAATTACTGAGTAAAAATAAATCTCCAGAATAACAAGTAACGACAGCTAGTTGGTTCAAATCCGAACAGATTATTATATTAATGTAAATGTCTGACAGTTCTAACGAACCACATTTACACAAAGTAAGAAGCATAGTGCGCTTGAAACAAGATCTTACCAGAGTATAATTTTTTAAATTGATATTTTATTATTCTAACATTATTACAATATTTTGTATGATGTTTAGTTATTTATTTTATTATTCTTATAATAAAATAGCAATAGTATACGTATTCAATATAAAAATATAATTTATTGATATAAGTCGATACATTATATCTATCGATTGTCATTTTCATTCTATCTATAAATGGTATGTTTGTTATCAACTCATTCCTCGGAGTTATACATACATACATACATATAATCACGCCTCTTTTCCGTAGGGGTAGGCAAAGACCACTTCTTTCCACTTGCTACGATCCTTACATACTTGTTTCGCTTCGTCCACTTTCATTATTCCCTTCATACATTCTCTTCGATTCAAGGTACTCTTGACCTGGCCTTTTTTCAGGACGTCCCTGATTTGGTCTCGAAACATCCGCCTAGGTCTTCCCCTTCCTACACTTCCATTCATTCTCGTCTTATACACTTTTTTTGTCAATCGTTCTTCATTCATTTCCTCGACATGGCCAAACCATCTGAGCATACCTTTCTCAATTTTAGTCACTACATCTTCTTTCAGACCACAACGTTTCCTTATCTCACTATTCCTTATCTTCACGCTCATCTTAACGCTCTCATCTCAACTGCATTTATCCTGCTTTCATGTTTCTTCTGCCATACCCAACTTTCACTTCCGTACATGAGTGTTGGAACCAACATTCCCCTATGCACAGCCAAACGAGCCTTGTTAGCCACAACCTACTACACATTCCGACTATTCATAAAAGTGCAGAGCTCCATTCACCATGTTTTCTGCATTCACTCTTCTTTCGATATCACTCTCACACTTCCCATCTCTTGTAAACTTTGAACCCAGATACACAAACTCATTCACCTGTTCAATTTGTTCATCTCCAATCATTATAATGCAGTCTGTCATGACCTCATCTCTTTCAAACACCATCACTTTCGTCTTCTTTACATTCATCTTCATCCCCTTTCTAACAAAAACTCCACTCATAGCAGCTACCATCTCCTGCAACTCCTCGGCTGAAGAAGCAAGTAATACTTGATCATCAGCATAGAGAAAACATTTGAGTTATTATCATAAAATTTAATGTATATTAATCTGTGACTCTAGTATATTATTACAATATTAGTCTGTGTGTCTAGACAATCTATTCCTTTCGAGCCACCATCCACCGAATAATTTCGGGACAATGTGATAGGTGGTGAGCTCGTCATAAATGTTTATGTCAAAGTCGCGATATAAGTCTTACATAATTTAAGAATTATGTACGATTTATATCGAGAATTGAACATAAACACAACATTCTCAAGGGAAAGCTTTCCTAAGGAAAAAAAACCCTTTGGTTCGAGCCGTCCACTCAGCTATAGTGACATCAATATGGTCAATATTGATGTCACTATATATGTGATTTTCAAAAGTGAACTTTGGCTGTAAAAAACGTTGTGTTATACCAATGGCTTGGCTTTACCGTAGTGGTGGTCTCGAAGTACATTGGCAATTAGAAGCGGTACCTTGTAGTTATCTACACGAAGGGTGCTCTTTAGCCACCTTATAAGTTTTTAAATTTTTGTTGGGAGTGCGACATTATGTGAAAACTTCTTTTATTCTACAAACTTAATTTTAAACTTACCTCATTTTGTGTAAAAACTCTGGGTAGTGATGTAAAGCGAATGTAACATATTCCTAAGTTTCTCTTTGTACAGTCAAAGTTGGAGCCGCAACTTTTCTATCGGTTGACATTTACGACTACTACCTGTGTAGGTCTCTATTTCTGAGAAGCTATGGTTAATATGTACAGTATAACACACAGTAAAATAATTTTGTATTCCGTGTGTGATCATCATGTATGAACGTGCACTTCTTTGCGAAAATCTTTTATAGGCGACGATAAGCTATCTAAACTTTCCCCAGATAAGTACCTCAAGGTAAAATTTTGATAACAGCTGTAATGATATATTGAAATAATAAATAAATAATTTTTGTTCTGAAGTAATTTAAAATAATTCGTTTGGAATTAACATTTTGTTTCACAGACTGAAAAACAGCCTGCTTTTTATTTGTCTCCTGCTAAATATCATGTAAATATCATCTTTTTTTATAGGTATAATATTCTTCAGGCAAATTTGAATCGGCGAATCCAACTCGTCTGAGCAATGTTCGCGAAAGTACGGTACACCTTCTTGTCCAGCATACCTCAAAACATTAAGAGCAAAATATACAAACTGCGTGTTCTACTAATTACCTATCGAACTGAGACGTGATCCTTTGCCGAATGAGGAAGCTCAAAGTTGCTCAGCGGACGATGGAAAAGACTAAATTTGTGCCTTTGGCGAATGCCTATTTTTCTGTGTGACATATATCCAAATAACATATATATATATATCCATAGCAATGACATCAAAGCAGAACTAGGATAAACGACGTAGGATCTGCTCGCAGAAGTGACAATCATTGGGAAAAAAAGGTTTTGACTGGTTGTCTCGTTTAGGCAAGCGCAGTGTAGGGCGACCGCCAACAAAATAGTGTAACAACTTGCATACGTTGCTAAAAATCCATGAATGCAGGTGGTTCGAGAACTTTTTGAGGGAATTTTTGGAGAAGGCTTGTACAGAAGTGGACTTTGGATTCGGTGTAAATAAGAAGAAGTAGACGGGATTATATTACCTGGGTGACCTAGCTTAAACAAATAGATTTACTTAAATAAACTTAAACTTAAATGAATGTATGTAGCTAGACATAAATTTTAACATACAGAGATGTTTTTATATATATTTCAATTAAAGATATCGCACATGTCTAGATAAAATTTTATACAAATCTTTAGACTTAATAAATATATAACATATTCCATATTATTACAATACTAAAGTATTAATTATAGAGTAATATCTAAAATATATTAGAAAATAGACTTATTATTGAAATGTTCGCGTTTGGAATCTTAGAAGGAGTGTTTGACACATATCCAGTATTACGCCCATTTTGCGTATGATTTCGTGTCAATTCGTAAAGATTGATGATTTCGAGTCAGTTTCTACAGTGTGGCTCTTAGTCGTGATGTTACAGGCGCTCATTTCGGAATCGCTTCATTGAATTGTGGATAGAGTTACGCCATTGCTCTCCTTATAACGGTTTCTTCTCCGTCAAAGCGAAAGCGTGGTATGCTGCGCGAATAAATATTGACCCTCCTCGATCCCATGGGTGTCTCACGTTGACGTGAGATTTGAGGTCGGAAAAAAGGAGAAGCGTTCCGGTGTTCGGTGAATATGGTACACCGTGTAATGATTTACATCCTTATTTATATATTACAAGTCGCGATAGCCGAGTTGTTGGGTGGTCGGAATTTCGAGTCGAGAGACCCGAGTTCGATCCCCAGGTGGCAGTACCAATGACTTTTTCAAAAAACTTATCTACGAATTTCATCGTTGGCTGGAACATAAAAGGCGGCGACGGCTCACCACCACACGTCGGTAGATAAATACCAAACTAAACTTTAACAGACCTGTGCCGGTTAGCAGCGTTTACGGCCAGAGGTATCTGGAACTGCCATCGTCAATCCCAAGCGTGGCGATTAGGCTCCAGTAAGGTAGTGTTTTCTGTATTATTTTAGAAACTCATTTTAAAGTTTTCTTGTGTAGTATTTTTGTAGAAATAGGCAAATGCACAATCCGTTCAGTCTTCGGAGAGACTGTGGGGTAAGTTTGCGTTGCCTCTTTTTAAGATTAAATATTTGGCAAGGAGCAAAATACAAGAAAAAATTAAGAGGCATGGCATGAGTGGATGTATGTTTCCGGTTACCAAACTCACCTAATGAAATGCAGAAGTAAAAGATGTCTCGTCTTCACGCCGGTATTCTCCAAGACCGTGGTTTTGCTCCGATCTAGCCAGCCATTAATACAGCAGTAGAAGTTATTTAGCTCTATCTCGTAGTAAATACCTGATACGAATGACCACAATCTCTATTTAATAAATGGGTCAATTATCTATTCATTTTTCTATTCATTAGATAATTCTATTCATTTTTTTTTAATCCCAATATTTATTGATCGATTCTGGTAAGTCATGTGCTATCGTCAACTGCCACCGCAATGGCTAACAGCAAAGGGCTCGATTACTAATATCATCGGGTAGTAGATGACGGGCAGAAGCGTTCAAGATGGGATGTGTTTGATACTTGGTCAAACAGCTTTCCCAGCACTGCGAATAGAGCTATATTACACACACAGAGAGAGAGAGAGAGAGAGAGAGAGAGAGAGAGAGAGAGAGAGAGAGAGAGAGATAGAGAGAGAGAGATAAAGAGACAGCTAAATTTAGCTAGTTCCTAGAGGCGTTTGATAGAAAAACCTTTAAATTCACAGACAAAGACATAACAAATTAATTATGAATTTAAAGCTCAGCATTGAATTGTTTTGAATAATAAAACTACAGAATAAAAACTGGATAGTAATGAAATAGGATAAAACTGGAATTTTAATTATAACATTTTTATTTGCTATTTTTATTTTTATGGTATAAAGAAGAAACAACCTATATCATTACCATTGTATTGTGATCATTAAAAAAACATTATTGTCATGAGAACGTACATGCAAATCATTAAATATACGAGTATTTCACTGTTCAATTAGTTTAAATTCAAGGTTACTCAATTAAAGGTAATTTTCAATTTGGTATAGTTCAGGTCTGTTAATTAAGTGTTGAGGACTAGTACGTTTGTATTCACAGGCTTAGGACGAATACCGCGTACCGCTGTGGGGTCCAATGGAACTCAAATCTATTTATCTTTGCAACATAATTTATAAAATTGGTATGCAGAAAGCTTCAGTTTTCAGAATTTATTTCACTATAAAATATAAGTTTAATTTGTCATTTATTTAATATTTATAATTAACAGTGGTAATTAAATAAATAAATAAATAAATAAATAAATAAATAAATAAATAAATATCTTCACGCAATTCCCAATACAGGGGTAGACAGAGGTCAAGTCTAGACAATTAAGTCCCTTTGACCCACCTTCCACCGAAGATATTTTCGGGACAACGTGACAGGTGGTGAGCCCGTCGCCGTCTTTATGTCCAAGCCAAAGATGAAATTCGTACATAAGTTTTTGAAAAACTCATTGGTACTGCCACCTGGAGATCGAACTCGGGTCTCTCGACTCAAAATTCCGACCACCCAACAACTCTTGTGACTTAATAATAATTTATATAATAATAAATTATTACATTAATAAATTTAAAATTCGCCAATTGATTATATTCTTAACTATCGCTAATTATTTAAGCATGAACAAAAGTAATTTAATTAATACATTTATGATTTGCAAACCCATCAACGGTAATTTTAATTGACGTATCTCGCCAAACAAAACAAAATTATTGAATACTGGAAGCGCTTTCGAATATTGCTGGGCGTTTCTGTGTTTGTAGGTACACGATAACTTTAACATTCAAATATTAGTATACTGACAGTTTCAAAACTATCCGACGCTTCATAACTTCTAATTAGCCAAGTTATTTCACTATAAAATATAAGTTTAATTTGTCATTTATTTAATATTTATAATTAACAGTGGTAATTAAATAAATAAAAAATAGTCTGTAACAGTGGTAGAGCCACGCATCAGCTTTTGTTGTTGTATGAATGCGCCGGCTTGACCGGGGAAGTACCGTGACCTCACAGAATACCGGCGTAAATTAGAAGTCTAAGAAACTTCTGTGTTTCGTCTGGTGAGTGGAGGTAACCGGTGTCCCACACACCTCCCCCCCACCTAGGATGGATAAAATCTTGTGATTTCATGATAACTCAATAAGTGAGGTTGTGTTGACTACAATTGGTTATTTTGTGTATACTGTTCCAAATATGTTTTTGATAATCATTATTTGAATGGATTAAATGTAATATCACTGTGCAGAACAAAATTATTATTTATTATACTTACATGTGTACGAATTATATATAAAAGTATATTAAAACTAAATGACAGAAACAAGTATTTATTGGCCAATATTTCCAATATAGTTCAGTTGTTTCAGTGTGTTAAGTTTTAGTTATGTTGGCAGCTCTATGACTGCTTCTGTTTCTTATTAAATTTCACCCATTTCCCAATATTGGGGTAGACAGAAGTCTACTCAATTAAGTCCTTTCGACTCACATTTCATTGGAACATACTTAGTGGACGTGATAGGCTGTGAGCCTGTTGAGGTTTGGATATTGATGCTAAATAAATAAAATAAATAAATAAATATCCTCACGCATTTTCAAATACAGGGGTAGACAGAGGTTTAGTCTAGACAATTAAGTCCCTTTGACCCACCTTCCACCGAAGATATTTTCGGGACAACGTGACAGGTGGTGAGCCCGTCGCCGTCTTTTGTCCAAGCCAACGATATAATTTGTACACAAGTTTTTGAAAAACTCATTGGTACTGCCACCTGGAGATCGAACTCGGGTCTCTCGACTCAAAATTCCGACCACCCAACAACTCTTGTGACTTAATAATAATTTATATAATAATAAATTATTACATTAATAAATTTAAAATTCGCCAATTGATTATATTCTTAACTATCGCTAATTATTTAAGCATGAACAAAGTAATTTAATTAATACATTTATGATTTGGAAACCCATCAACGGTAATTTTAATTGACGTATCTCGCCAAACAAAACAAAATTATTGAATACTGGAAGCGCTTTCGAATATTGCTGGGCGTTTCTGTGTTTGTAGGTACGCGATAACTTTAACATTCAAATATTAGTATACTGACAGTTTCAAAACTATCCGACGCTTCATAACTTCTAATTAGCCAAGTTATTTCACTATAAAATATAAGTTTAATTTGTCATTTATTTAATATTTATAATTAACAGTGGTAATTAAATAAATAAAAAATAGTCTGTAACAGTGGTAGAGCCACGCATCAGCTTTTGTTGTTGTATGAATGCGCCGGCTTGACCGGGGAAGTACCGTGACCTCACAGAATACCGGCGTAAATTAGAAGTCTAACAAACTTCTGTGTTTCGTCTGGTGAGTGGAGGTAACCGGTGTCCCACACACCTCCCCCCACCTAGGATGGATAAAATCTTGTGATTTCATGATAACTCAGTAAGTGAGGTTGTGTTGACTACAATTGGTTATTTTGTGTATACTGTTCCAAATATGTTTTTGATAATCATTATTTGAATGGATTAAATGTAATATCACTGTGCAGAACAAAATTATTATTTATTATACTTACATGTGTACGAATTATATATAAAAGTATATTAAAACTAAATGACAGAACCAAGTATTTATTGGCCAATATTTCCAATATAGTTCAGTTGTTTCAGTGTGTTAAGTTTTAGTTATGTTGGCAGCTCTATGACTGCTTCTGTTTCTTATTAAATTTCACCCATTTCCCAATATTGGGGTAGACAGAAGTCTACTCAATTAAGTCCTTTCGACTCACATTTCATTGGAACATACTTAGTGGACGTGATAGGCTGTGAGCCTGTTGTAGTTTAGATATTGATGCTAAATAAATAAAATAAATAAATAAATATCTTCACGTAGTCCCCTATACAGGGGTAGACAGAGATTTAGTCTAGACAATTAAGTCCCTTCGATCCACCTTCTACCGAAGATATTTTCGGGACAACGTGACAGGAGGTGAGCCCGTCGCCGTCTTTATGTCTAAGCCAACGATTTAATTCGTACATAAGTTTTTGAAAAACCCATTGATCATTAATCAAAAAATCATTGGAATGGTACGAGCCTGCCACCTGGGGATCCAACTCGGGTCTCTCGACTCGAAATTCCGACCATCCAACCACTCGGCTATCATGACTTAAAGACCAGAGAGTGACTAGGTATTGAAGCTAATGATGTCCAAAAAAACTCATTGGAATGAGCCTATCTCCTGGAGGTGAACACACTAGTAATTTTCAAGTGTTAATTGAATTAAAACATGTTTTAGAAAACCAAAATAAAAAAAAAAAAAACAGAAGAAACGCGTTAGCAAAAATGAAATTTTACGAATTCAGCAGTGTAGCGACTGTAACTTAGTCGGAGGTCTCTGAAATACAACCTGAGTTGTCCGGAGAAATAGGATTTAGTATACTCGTAGGTCGACTTTTACTGCATGAAAAATTGGTATTATTATTGATATTGTTCCTTTACTACGTTTTATAATAAGATAATTGATTTTTATGTTCTGTCACACTAACTTGAACAGAGTTTTAAAAATCTAAATTTCGAAGATACTTAAAAATTTAAATATAAAATAAAGTTAAAAAATATTAGCAAAGACCTCTTAATTACTTTCTTGTTATTCAAATATCAAAGTAGATAAAATACTACACATGTTTTAAATTGAATTTATTCATATTAAAACCCAAAAAGCTTTTTTTAAAAGCTCTATATAAGCATACTTAATGGTTTTATTGTCTTCGTATGGTGTGTTATTAAAACAGTAGAATGAATTCGGATTCGGTAACAGGAGACAGGAGTTCGATTCCCAAGAGGTATGCTCTTTCTAATAAGTTTTTGAACGTTATATATGAACTGTATTAATTTGAACACCGATATAGCCACATGCACACCATCGTGAATATATAAGTCACAGTTGCTTTTATTTTATTTTTATTATTTGTAATAAAAATAGTCATGAAAGGCGAGCCGGAGATCGGAGTTCGAGTCAAGAGATCCGTGTTCGATTCCCAGAAGTTCGGCTCGAAGCAATGAGGGTTTTAAAACTTATGTGAGACTTATATCGTTGGCTTAGACATGAAGATAGAGATAGTCTCACCTCCTGTTACGTCACGACACGTCACGTTATCTCAAATAAGCTCTGGTGCAATGTGGGTCGAAACGATTATCAAGATTATCAAGGCCTCTAGTAAAAAATTAATAATGAGTTATAGCTAAAAGGTGTAATACATTTCCAAGTAATGTCAAAAAAAAAAGAAAATTGTAGACTTTATTAAATATTAGTTAATTATGTAACTTAATATTATAATTTAAATATTAAGTTACAATATTGAGTTTTGAATTCTTTGTATTTTAAATATGTTTTTAAAATGATTTGTAAATGAGTATTGTACATAATAACCTATTTGCATGTCAGAAATATTTAGTGTGTTGGCCCTTTATCGTTGTATTTATAATAAGATCTTATAATCACATATTTTGTGTGATTTTGTTCGGTTTATCAAGCGTGGCGATTACCACAAGCTCTTTGACTAAGCCGTTAAACATTTTGGTATATGTCTTATAGACATCTTTACTTATAAAATAAGTATGCAGAAGTTTTTTGCCTACCTAAAATAGTATCTACCTTCGTTTTTTATTTTCCATTGAGATTCCTCTAACAGAGAGGAAACAGGCGAAGGAAACTCCGTGGGTCCTCTTTTTTTGCTCAATATTTTTTATAACTGTACAAATCAAGACATAATTTTTCTAGAAATAACTTGGGAGCGTTCACCTCATTTCCAATGAATAGAAAATATCAATTTGCTTCTTGAAATATATAAAATATTATTAACTGGTAATAATTTATACAAGAAAAATGTTGAACTATCAAGTACGACACAAAAAAATATCTAAAAAGTATCTTCAAAGAATTGTGATATATTTTTAATAGAATATGGAGACAATTTACATAAAATATACAACATTGATATATAAGATCACGTTTTCAATTTAAAAAGAAAATTACGTAATCTCAGTACTTTAAATAATTATTTACTCTATTTTCAATCTAAAATTCTAAATGATATATTTTTATAGCATCTTATTACATAAGACATTCTATAGCATCTTTATAGCATCTTATAACATAAGATGCTATAAACTTGAAATTAACGTTCACGTTTGCAGGACGACATGTCATTACAGCGCTGCTTCGTTAAACAAATGAATGTGAGACCACTAAGATAATTAAAACGGGTAAAACTTTCGGTGGTAACAGCTGAGGACAGTACTTTATTGTGGTTGGGCACCGACAATAGATTTTAACATAATGTTTATTTTATTTTAGGAAACCCTTACGTTTTATTCCTTTTTGTTCGTATTAAAGAATTTCGTCTGTCTTCAGAAATAATGCGGAATTTTGTTTTGGGCCGACTGAAAATGAAACGAAGAACTTCACTATATGGCAGGTTTAAAAGATGAACAAAATGGAAAATGGGATACTTGGATTGTTAGGGCACGTTAAAATGCGCTAAAATGCTCCCTAAGAGGGGTCGAGGTAAGCCGAGACTAATTTTCGAAGACTATATGAGAAAATTGTTTGTAGAAGTAAGGGTGAAACGTACTCGTGCACCTAGACATATGTGTATGAAAAAAACACTTGGATAGTCTGTAGTAAAATTCCTCTTCTTAGTTCTATACGTCATCACTGACATCAGGAATTCGTTTCATAGTTCGCTGTTGAGATATCTCTTATTTTAAATTACTTTGATTGCTAAAGTTTCGGTCTAGAATTTAGTACTAAATGGCTTAAGTTACTGGAAGTAAATAATGAGTGTCGAAAATTCTGTCTTATCCCCTCATCTTTTATTAGTATCAATTGGAAATTTCTAAATAGCTATTTCATTAAATCCAAAGATTACATAACAACCCATTTTAATGAAAAATAACAAAGATCAATAGACTGGTGGCATCTATGGTGCAAAGTGTCTTGTACTGTGATCGTCAAACCGCTTGCCGAGCTTGGTAAAACCTTCCGTACGCGAGAGGCCTGTTTTCTGCTGCAGATTTTCTAGGCTGTTATGATGATGGTTAAAATCCACGAACAGGAGCATGATAAGTTTAATCTGTTTGTTTTTAATAGTATTTCGAATTCAGATTCGAACCTGCATCTTTTGTTTTGCAGTCAGCATCTTAACAAATTAGCTACAGACGCTACAATTCGATTTCATCAATAATATCATTGCTAAATCAGATTAAATATAGGTGGACATCCATAAGCAATATGGATATCAGTGACAGCTTTATATCAAAGGTTACAAAAGCCTGAGAGCTCTGAACGTAATTTATGGATACGTGCCTTTAATACAAAATTTCGGTTGAATAGCATCGTTGATAATACAAAGCGACAACGTCATTGTTCATTGCTTTCCAACAATGTAGACACCCGGCAAGGGTCGGGGACAAACTACGATGTGAAACAGAGATATTTTCTTTTTAGCTTGCTGCAGTGGGATTAAACGTGAATATTAAAAAAGTTGGTTTAAAGTCAATATACCTTAAAGCATATAAATAAGAGCGTTATTTTCGTTTTAAAAACCAGCTACGTAACGTATATTTCGGGCATATTATATTTTTCATTTGTCGATAGACGATTTATTTTTAAAAGCTTTTCCATTAGTCGCCTCTTAGGACACCCACGAGGTGATTTGCTTGGTATTATTACGCAGTAGCTACGCAACACCATTTTGAGGTAGTTTTCGTAAGATGAATAATTAGAAATTTAAAACATCGAATGACGCAGGCGGGGTTCTACTCTGTATTATAATAGAAACACTCTAACACAGCACCTTGTTAATGTATAATAATTAAATAAAGAAATAAATATCTTCACGCAATTCCCAATACAGGGGTAGACAGAAGTCTAGTCTAGACAATTAAAATCCCCACCTTCCACCGAAGATATTTTCGGGACAACGTGACAAGTGGTGCCCGTCGCCGTCTTTATGTCCAAGCCAACGATACAATTCGTACATAAGTTTTTGAAAAACCCGTTGGTACGTGCCTGCCACCTGGGGATGGAACTCGGGTCTATTGACTCGCAATTCCGACCACCCACCCACTCGGCTATCGTGACTTTTAATGTATAATAAATTATTAATATTAATATTAGATTTGAGACCTTTTTTCAATCGTCTTTACAGTTATCAAATGAAAGCTGCAATTATCGTAAAGCCCTACTCCTCCTAGCCAATCAGCGTTATTTGTACAATATCAAGAACGTTGATTCATAAATTTTAAAAACTATACGATTACGATTTGTTTATTCTTCCTAAAGTTCCCATTATTTCTTCTTGTTGATTAACACGGTGTAACAACTGGCGAACTAAATGATTATTAGCAGTTTTTTTTTATTAAGGTGAAGGTGGCAAACAAGCAATCGATTCACCTAATGCTTATTGACGGCCAAGTAAGGGATTAGCAATAATCGCCACGCTTGGCAAGCGATTTGGCGATCTGGGCATTATTAAACTGGCACCTTACACAACGTTGCCGGTTATATCTTGCTAAGTGACTACCAACTAAGTGATTTGCAACAATCGCCATGCTTGACAAGCGATTTGGCGATCTGAGCATTATTAGACTTGCAGTTACCGTTCCGACATCCGTTGTTAGCGTTGGCTATTTCCTGAAAATAGCGTTGTCCCTGAGTTTGCAAAAGTTGTCTCCCACGAAAAAGTATGGTAAACTTAAACTGTCTCCTACTCTACTACATTTGATTTTGGTTTTAATTTTTTAGTTTTATTTCAGGAAAATGTGTTAATATACAGATCCAAAACCAGAATTACAGTAAACAGAGTCGGGTCAAAGTGTTCATAAGATTTATACCATATTACGTATCCTATAACGCATTGACCCATTTTAAGATGGGTTTGTAAATTATAAGCGGGAGCGTTTTACATTTTGAAAAAGATAAACGGAGAGAGAAGGATAATCTCCACATATTTGACAAGATTCAATAAGTCATGATAGCCGAATGGTAGGGTACGTTGTCCCGAAAATATCTTTGGTGGAAGGTGGGTCGAAGCGACTTAACTGTCTAGACTAGACCTCTGTCTACCCCTGTGTTGGGAATTGCGTGAAGATATTTTGATAATGATCTTGTAATTTAAAAATAATAAGAATTCGTTTACTATTTATTTTATTCAATGTTTATCTCAGTTTTAGTTCAGAGTTTGTGACTTGTATAAATGGAATATTCAAACCCTTACTTTTATTGCTAAGAAAGGATTGTAATTTATGTATTACTCTTAGATTTTACTGTCGGAATTGAAAAAAATAATATTTTATGCCTATTCATAAAATCCTCTATAAAATATAAAATTTAAAATGTTGTACATTGATTATATTAAAATATATCTTCACGCCATTTTTAATACAGAGGTACACAAAGGTCTACCCAATTAGGTCCATTCCACCACCCTCCACCAAAGACATTTTTTGGGATAATGTGACACGTGGTGAGCCCGTCGCCGTTTTCATGTTCAAACTAACGATATAATTTCTACTAAAGTTTTTGAAAAAACCCATTGGTACGAGCCCTTCACCTGGGGATCGAACTCGGGTCCATTGACTCTCTTGATTCATGATCACTCAATCTCTCGGCTCTCGCTACTTCTACAATACCTGGCTAAGGTTTATGGTAAAACAAACATGTTTTTCTCGGGTACAACTATTTATTCTGAGATAAAACTTTATTATTTATACGATTCGAATGACGAATCGTATAAATGACACCTAATTTACTTTCTAAAAATAAGTCGATATCTTTCTATAAGTCACGATTGCCGAGTGGATGGGTGGTCGTAATTTCGAGTCAAGAAACCCGAGTTCGATCCCCAGGTGGCTGGCTCGTACCAAAACTTATGTACGAATTATATCGTTGGCTTGGACATAAAGACTGCGACGAACTCACCACCTATCACGTTGTCCCGAAAATATCTTCAGTGGAAGGTAGGTCAAAGGGACTTAATTGTATAGACTAGACCTCTGTCTGCTCTATACAATTAAGTCCTACCTACCTGTATTGGGAATTGCGTGAAGATATTTATTTATTTATTTATAAAAACAAAAAATAAGGCGTAAAAAGTTACGAGGTTTGATCTACTTTCAAACAAGAATTTATTCCCTGGAATGGAGAGATCCTTTTCAAGAAAAAGAATCAAATTTAGATAGATAGCAAGTCATTATCGTTTGTTTGAAAGACACACATTTTCACGCCGTTATTTCTGGCACATAGGCTCAATAAGTTTCCATCAAAGATAGTCCCATTTATCAGCGAGATAGAATAATACTTTCTCTTTTACGTACCGTGTAATGCCACCGATATATTCAAAGGCATTTTATTTTTAAAAAATAATAGAACTAAAGGTTTTTTTTATATAAGTCCATACGAAGTATACGTTGGCCCTGTGGTGTCTGCGTAAAAATTTACCAATCACTTTGTATCGGCAAGTGTTCAAAAAGGCGACTAATGGAAAATCCTTAGAAATGAAAATGGCTTCCGACAGATGGCGAGATAATACACTTGGAAAATATAGGAACTAAATTGAGCAAGCCGGTACAAGTAGCAGGTTCAAGGGGGCCGAGGTACTTGATAGCAAGTCTGTTTGCCAAACTCGGCGATTACTTCAAAGTTTCGTTATGGTGTTATTGATACTATCTATAAATAAGTACAAAGTACTTGTTAACTTACATATTATATGTATTTTTTCAAAACTAGACAAATATAATTATTTCTTGTATTTACGCGAACACTAAACATTATCAATTTTATGGCGTTTTTATTTAGTTTTAGTATTTCGATCGGAGATTTTCCGGTGCTTTATAACATCTGTGGTCACGGGGGAACTGAGGGTCAAGGACGTCCTATTCTCATTGATAGTTTCGGATACCGACTTTTAATTATTAATTTAGCTCCGTTTTTCGCAGAATGCGCTCACTTATAAAAACTAAAGAAGAACGCGATAAGATGTAAATAGTTCTATTTTATGTAAGTATTCAGGAGTCATAATGAATGTACAAAAATGCACCTGAGAGATTTTTGAAACTCCTCTGCGATGTTATTCCTTTTTAAAATGAACAGCTAACCTCAAAGGTAGTCGTATACCACACTTTTAAGCAACTTCAATACGCTGTAACGGGAAAATGCAGCGAAGACCGACCTTAATTGAGTATACCAAATAAATTCGTAGTGATATAAACTGTATCCACCTTGTGTATCTCGTGCAAATCATTTACCGAAATGCTCGTCAGCTCCCTAACTACAATATATTTGTTGTGTGAAGTTATTCCAGATCAAAATATTTAGCTCAGTGCAATAGAGAGTTAGTTTGCCCTACGTATCCAATTCTATGTATTATACGGGTATATATGTAGTTTGCTTATAAAGCGGCTTTAGATCTGATCGAATAAATATGCTAATATTAACCGAATTTTAAACTGTTATTTTCATCTATACTAATTTTATAAATAGGCAACGGTAAAGGCGTGTTATTTAGTAGGAAGGGAACCAAATTAGAAAGAAATAATCTGACTTACAAAATTCTTATATTTATTGGAAGCCATATCTTCTGTGCATCATATTAGGATTTAAATTTTAAATGTTTCGAGGGCAAAAGCCGAGCTATAGTGGTTTTTGTAACCATGCAAAATTAGTAGTGTATGTAAAATAACATGATACGATTATCTTGGTTAAGAGACCGGCTTTCGTGTTTTATATTTTAGAAAAGAGATTTCAATACTACTATATTGTTTCATTATTTAAAAAAATAATGGTCATATAAAACTGTCCCATTTAAATATTTTAATGACTTTTAAAATACAATGTTACAAGTGCAGCGTGAGATTGAATTATTTACGAACATTCGCATTCGAAAAAATTAGATATTCACGGAAAAAGATTTATTTGAAATGAGAAAATCCTTTTTTCAAGAAAAAGAATCAAATTTAGATAGATAGCAAGTCATTATCGTTTGTTTGAAAGACACACATTTTCACGCCGTTATTTCTGGCACATAGGCTCAATAAGTTTCTAATAAGATAGTCTATCAACGAGGTTAAGAATAGCCACTTTCTCTTTTACATACCATGTAATGCCGTCTGTCAAAAGGCATTTTATTTTTAAAAAACAACTAGAACGAAAGGTTTTTTTATATAAGTCCATACAAGTATACGTTAGCCCTATTAATTGTCTGTAAAGTTACCAATCACTTTGTATCGGCAAGTGTTCAAAAGGCGACTAATGGAAAATCCTTAGAAATGAAATGGCTTCCGACAGATGGCGAGATAATACACTTGGAAAATATAGGAACTAAATTGAGCAAGCCGGTACAAGTAGCAGGTTCAAGGGGGCCGAGGTACTTGATAGCAAGTCTGTTTGCCAAACTCGGCGATTACTTCAAAGTTTCGTTATGGTGTTATTGATACTATCTATAAATAAGTACAAAGTACTTGTTAACTTACATATTATATGTATTTTTTCAAAACTAGACAAATATAATTATTTCTTGTATTTACGCGAACACTAAACATTATCAATTTTATGGCGTTTTTATTTAGTTTTAGTATTTCGATCGGAGATTTTCCGGTGCTTTATAACATCTGTGGTCACGGGGGAACTCAGTCAAGGACGTCCTATTCTCATTGATAGTTTCGGATACCGACTTTTAATTATTAATTTAGCTCCGTTTTTCGCAGAATGCGCTCACTTATAAAAAACTAAAAGAAGAACGCGATAAGATGTAAATAGTTCTATTTTATGTAAGTATTCAGGGAGTCATAATGAATGTACAAAAAATGCACCTGAGAGATTTTTTTTGAAACTCCTCTGCGATGTTATTCCTTTTTAAAATGAACAGCTAACCTCAAAGGTAGTCGTATACCACACTTTTAAGCAACTTCAATACGCTGTAACGGGAAAATGCAGCGAAGACCGACCTTAATTGAGTATACCAAATAAATTCGTAGTGATATAAACTGTATCCACCTTGTGTATCTCGTGCAAATCATTTACCGAAATGCTCGTCAGCTCCCTAACTACAATATATTTGTTGTGTGAAGTTATTCCAGATCAAAATATTTAGCTCAGTGCAATAGAGAGTTAGTTTGCCCTACGTATCCAATTCTATGTATTATACGGGTATATATGTAGTTTGCTTATAAAGCGGCTTTAGATCTGATCGAATAAATATGCTAATATTAACCGAATTTTAAACTGTTATTTTCATCTATACTAATTTTATAAACAGGCAAAGGTAAAGGCGTGTTATTTAGTAGGAAGGGAACCAAATTAGAAAGAAATAATCTGACTTACAAAATTCTTATATTTATTGGAAGCCATATCTTCTGTGCATCATATTAGGATTTAAATTTTAAATGTTTCGAGGGCAAAAGCCGAGCTGTAGTGGTTTTTGTAACCATGCAAAATTAGTAGTGTATGTAAAATAACATGATACGATTATCTTGGTTAAGAGACCGGCTTTCGTGTTTTATATTTTAGAAAAGAGATTTCAATACTACTATATTGTTTCATTATTTAAAAAAATAATGGTCATATAAAACTGACCCATTTAAATATTTTAATGACTTTTAAAATACAATGTTACAAGTGCAGCGTGAGAATGAATTATTTACGAACATTCGCATTCGAAAAAATTAGATATTCACGGAAAAAGATTTATTTGAAATGAGAAAATCCTTTTTTCAAGAAAAATAACAATGATCTCATATTTGGCAACGTTCCCTCAGAACGAAGATTTATATTGAATTACCTATTCCGTAATAGATTGACCTCATGTTGTATAACCTAGGTATAAGCTGTAGCGGAATATTATTAAACACTTTAACTTGTTTTAACAGAATAATAGTGACCTGTTACCCTGGCTTCTAAGCTAAGGATTCGACACTCGCTCGATCGCGGGGAAAGTATTTGTGAGAGGAAATATGTTTGTGATCGCATCACGGCTGACCAATATTTAACTCTTATTCTTTTGGAAACTGCAAATGTACTTACATATAAGATAAGGTATACAAATGTATATTATCTTTTGTTTGGCATCAGATGCTGCTGAAAGAGGTAAGTGGCTTACATAAAAGGCAACAAGTAACTTTTTAACCCTCCTGCTCTACCTTATCTCTGTGAACGCTTTAAATTTCTTGAACCCCGTGGAGTTCCATGTCGGACCTTCAAAACACTACTCCTTAGGATACCCTCTCATTTCTCTAGTAGAAATGCTGAATCCTTTACGTTAAAGGCGGTTAAGTTTTGGAAATCACTCCCACATGCTATTCGTGCTAGTTCATCTCTGAAATTTTTTTTACGTGGTGGGGCCTAGCGGCAGCTTCTGCCTACATGAAATATTTTGAATAAAATTACCACCACTGTTAAGTTTACAAAGATTATTTTAGTTAAAATGTTAAATTCCGTTTAGACTACTTTGAGTTACTTTTTTATTGCGCCCTTAAAAAAATAAGGAACGCATAAATCAACAATCAGTTGATGTATTAATGCTAATATTAAAGATGCCTAAGTTTGTGAGTAGGTATGTTTGGTATTTCTTCACGCTATAACAACTCTACGGATTTAAGCGAAACTTATTGGTTAATCTTAATTTTATCAATTAAAATGAATGTTTCATTAAAATGAAACTCGTCAAAATCTGTAGAGCATCACTATAAAAAAATTGAATATACTTGAATGAGTTATTTCAGTAAATTGTTGAACAAAACGGCGTGACGCAGCTAGTCTTAAGTAATAGTGTACGTGTAAAAGTTTTAAGGCACTAGGGCGTCAAGTGGTATACGCATGTAGGGTGAATTTTTGATCATAGTTGATGAAAGTGGGCTCTGCAGGGATGCCTTCATGAGTACCGTCTAGCTTTTCTCTACGTATGTCAAAGCATACGTTTCCCTTTTATTAATATTTAATACAACCAACAAAATCTCTTTGTTTCATGGAGATTTTATACGCTTAGACTATTTTACTGAGAAATTGAAAGTCCGTCGAGTATGATGCGTAAACATAACAATACTGTTTCGTCGGTGGTCACTCATCGAGTACAGCATAAAGATTGGGATGTGTCTTTTTTTCGTTTAAGCAAAATTATCTGAACGCTTTCTTATATTTACGCGAATACTACACATTTTAAGTAAAACGGTTTTCGGATTTTATCAAGTTTTTTAATTAGGTTTCTTAGATCTTATTTAAAGATACAGGTGTAGTTGATACTGAAATTGAAAAGCAAATTGAAACTCGTGCTCTATGGATGAAAAATTTTGTAACAGATATTACAAGATACCTTGATATTTGATTGTGTAGCACTTCAATCAAATTGAATATTTTAAGAGAGTACTGTATAAATGTTAAGTTGTGATTTTGCCTTTCTCATGATATATGTATATTTAAAGACACTTTATTTTAATTTATATAAAAGTAATAATTGTTAAATATGTAGTCAATAATTATTTGATTTTTATTTTTAAATGTATTTTCACAGAGATGTACCTTATCTAGATAAACTTGGAATATAAAAGATTATCTTAACATATATTAAAAATATCTTCTTAATTATGTATTAATAATTCTTAATTATGTATTAATAATTCTTAATTATGTATTAATAATTCTTAATTATGTATTAATAATTCTTAATTATGTATTAATAATTCTTAATTATGTATTAATAATTCTTAATTATGTATTAATAATTCTTAATTATGTATTAATAATTCTTAATTATGTATTAATAATTCTTAATTATGTATTAATAATTCTTAATTATGTATTAATAATTCTTAATTATGTATTAATAATTCTTAATTATGTATTAATAATTCTTAATTATGTATTAATAATTCTTAATTATGTATTAATAATTCTTAATTATGTATTAATAATTCTTAATTATGTATTAATAATTCTTAATTATGTATTAATAATTCTTAATTATGTATTAATAATTCTTAATTATGTATTAATAATTCTTAATTATGTATTAATAATTCTTAATTATGTATTAATAATTCTTAATTATGTATTAATAATTCTTAATTATGTATTAATAATTCTTAATTATGTATTAATAATTCTTAATTATGTATTAATAATTCTTAATTATGTATTAATAATTCTTAATTATGTATTAATAATTCTTAATTATGTATTAATAATTCTTAATTATGTATTAATAATTCTTAATTATGTATTAATAATTCTTAATTATGTATTAATAATTCTTAATTATGTATTAATAATTCTTAATTATGTATTAATAATTCTTAATTATGTATTAATAATTCTTAATTATGTATTAATAATTCTTAATTATGTATTAATAATTCTTAATTATGTATTAATAATTCTTAATTATGTATTAATAATTCTTAATTATGTATTAATAATTCTTAATTATGTATTAATAATTCTTAATTATGTATTAATAATTCTTAATTATGTATTAATAATTCTTAATTATGTATTAATAATTCTTAATTATGTATTAATAATTCTTAATTATGTATTAATAATTCTTAATTATGTATTAATAATTCTTAATTATGTATTAATAATTCTTAATTATGTATTAATAATTCTTAATTATGTATTAATAATTCTTAATTATGTATTAATAATTCTTAATTATGTATTAATAATTCTTAATTATGTATTAATAATTCTTAATTATGTATTAATAATTCTTAATTATGTATTAATAATTCTTAATTATGTATTAATAATTCTTAATTATGTATTAATAATTCTTAATTATGTATTAATAATTCTTAATTATGTATTAATAATTCTTAATTATGTATTAATAATTCTTAATTATGTATTAATAATTCTTAATTATGTATTAATAATTCTTAATTATGTATTAATAATTCTTAATTATGTATTAATAATTCTTAATTATGTACATTCTACGTAAAGATTAAACGAACACATAATTAAATTGTATATAGTCGAAATTTTTACAAATAAAATGACACAGATTCTCGGCTTTTATCGTTATAAATTCTTCTATAACATAAAATTAATTAAACTAATATGCATACGCACAAATTTTGATATGGCGACTGACAATTTGGTAATATTGATCTAGTCATTATATGATAAGTTGGTCTTCTTATCCATATTTTGTTTTGGTTATTTAAAACTGTCCATAATTTTTTTGCATGTAACTGTGATTGTAGTGTTTAGTAGGCGTAAGAATTTTCCACCTCCCTTTCTTCCCGTTGGTGTAGCAAGAATCCACGGGAATGAATTTTAATGCGTTATAATAAGTTTAGGCTCTGTGATGATTAAAAATGCTGTAACATTTTATCTATTAAAAATAGGAATATCTAAATGTTCAATGTATATATAATATATTAATGTAAATATATATAATGTAGGTGAGGTGAAGCTACGCTTTAATACGATGAAATAATTATTAAATATGTAGTCAATAATTATTTGATTTTTATTTTTAAATGTATTTTCACAGAGTTGTACCTTATCTAGATAAACTTGGAATATAAAAGATTATCTAAATATATATTAAAAAATATCTTCACGACATTTCCAATTCAGGGGTAGACAGAGGTTTTGTCAATTGAGATCTTACGAAACTTTCCATCGAAGACAGGTTTTTTTAGGACAAATTGTTGTCAATACAGATTATTCTCGAATCGAAATATACAAGTTTAAATATATTTAACATTAAAATAATTATTTTATTTTTATTTTTAAATGTATTTTCACAGAGATGTACCTTATCTAGATAAACTTGGAATATAAAAGATTATCTTAACATATATTAAAAATATCTTCTTAATTATGTATTAATAATTCTTAATTATGTATTAATAATTCTTAATTATGTATTAATAATTCTTAATTATGTATTAATAATTCTTAATTATGTATTAATAATTCTTAATTATGTATTAATAATTCTTAATTATGTATTAATAATTCTTAATTATGTATTAATAATTCTTAATTATGTATTAATAATTCTTAATTATGTATTAATAATTCTTAATTATGTATTAATAATTCTTAATTATGTATTAATAATTCTTAATTATGTATTAATAATTCTTAATTATGTATTAATAATTCTTAATTATGTATTAATAATTCTTAATTATGTATTAATAATTCTTAATTATGTATTAATAATTCTTAATTATGTATTAATAATTCTTAATTATGTATTAATAATTCTTAATTATGTATTAATAATTCTTAATTATGTATTAATAATTCTTAATTATGTATTAATAATTCTTAATTATGTATTAATAATTCTTAATTATGTATTAATAATTCTTAATTATGTATTAATAATTCTTAATTATGTATTAATAATTCTTAATTATGTATTAATAATTCTTAATTATGTATTAATAATTCTTAATTATGTACATTCTACGTAAAGATTAAACGAACACATAATTAAATTGTATATAGTCGAATTTTTTTTACGAATAAAATGACACAGATTCTCGGCTTTTATCGTTATAAATTCTTCTATAACATAAAATTAATTAAACTAATATGCATACGCACAAATTTTGATATGGCGACTGACAATTTGGTAATATTGATCTAGTCATTATATGATAAGTTGGTCTTCTTATCCATATTTTGTTTTGGTTATTTAAAACTGTCCATAATTTTTTTGCATGTAACTGTGATTGTAGTGTTTAGTAGGCGTAAGAATTTTCCACCTCCCTTTCTTCCCGTTGGTGTAGCAAGAATCCACGGGAATGAATTTTAATGCGTTATAATAAGTTTAGGCTCTGTGATGATTAAAAATGCTGTAACATTTTATCTATTAAAAATAGGAATATCTAAATGTTCAATGTATATATAATATATTAATGTAAATATTGTTCCAATTTTTTAAATTTGATATCTAAGAGAAACAACTATAAATACGAACGGACAATGCGATTCTTCGTTTTATATCGATAGTCTTCGACAACAACAGACATGGCCAAGAAATTACATTACTTCGACCTCAACGGACTAGCTGAGTCTATCAGATACTTACTCCATTATGGAGGTCAAAAGTTCGAAGACGTGAGATACGATTTAAAATCATGGCCTGACAAGAAAATTAAAGACTGTAAGTATTATCATTAATTTGAGTAAGTTTTATTTTTTCCATTATTTTGTTACGTTTTTCTTCTTTAAGACTGAATATGTGTCCACTAATTTTCAATCAATATCGTCTATTAAAAAGTTAACATATATGAGTCAAAAGTTGACAGAATAGCCTAATTATGCAAAATAATGAAAAAAAATATTTTATTATAGTTTAAAATTTGTTTGAGTCTATAGTGACGCAAATAGTTTTTTATGTGCATATCATCAGCTCCCAAACCATTCACCTAAAACTGTTTACAAAAGCTTATTAGTTATAATGGGACATGTGAGCAGTGTCGCCTTTAGAGTTTATAACACAATATTTTAATTCGAATATTTTAAAAAATATCTTCTTAATTATGTATTAATAATTCTTAATTATGTACATTCTACGTAAAGATTAAACGAACACATAATTAAATTGTATATAGTCGAATTTTTTTTACGAATAAAATGACACAGATTCTCGGCTTTTATCGTTATAAATTCTTCTATAACATAAAATTAATTAAACTAATATGCATACGCACAAATTTTGATATGGCGACTGACAATTTGGTAATATTGATCTAGTCATTATATGATAAGTTGGTCTTCTTATCCATATTTTGTTTTGGTTATTTAAAACTGTCCATAATTTTTTTGCATGTAACTGTGATTGTAGTGTTTAGTAGGCGTAAGAATTTTCCACCTCCCTTTCTTCCCGTTGGTGTAGCAAGAATCCACGGGAATGAATTTTAATGCGTTATAATAAGTTTAGGCTCTGTGATGATTAAAAATGCTGTAACATTTTATCTATTAAAAATAGGAATATCTAAATGTTCAATGTATATATAATATATTAATGTAAATATATATAATGTAGGTGAGGTGAAGCTACGCTTTAATACGATGAAATAATTATTAAATATGTAGTCAATAATTATTTGATTTTTATTTTTAAATGTATTTTCACAGAGTTGTACCTTATCTAGATAAACTTGGAATATAAAAGATTATCTAAATATATATTAAAAAATATCTTCACGACATTTCCAATTCAGGGGTAGACAGAGGTTTTGTCAATTGAGATCTTACGAAACTTTCCATCGAAGACAGGTTTTTTTAGGACAAATTGTTGTCAATACAGATTATTCTCGAATCGAAATATATACAAAGTTTAAATATATTTAACATTAAAATAATTATTTTATTTTTATTTTTAAATGTATTTTCACAGAGATGTACCTTATCTAGATAAACTTGGAATATAAAAGATTATCTTAACATATATTAAAAATATCTTCACGACATTTCCAATTCAGGGGTAGACAGAGGTTTTGTCAATTGAGATCTTACGAAACTTTCCATCGAAGACAGGTTTTTAGGACAAATTGTTGTCAATACAGATTATTCTCGAATCGAAATATATACAAAGTTTAAATATATTTTCACAGAGATGTACCTTATCTAGATAAACTTGGAATATAAAAGATTATCTAAATATATATTAAAAAATATCTTCACGACATTTCCAATTCAGGGGTAGACAGAGGTTTTGTCAATTGAGATCTTACGAAACTTTCCATCGAAGACAGGTTTTTTTAGGACAAATTGTTGTCAATACAGATTATTCTCGAATCGAAATATATACAAAGTTTAAATATATTTAACATTAAAATAATTATTTTATTTTTATTTTTAAATGTATTTTCACAGAGATGTACCTTATCTAGATAAACTTGGAATATAAAAGATTATCTTAACATATATTAAAAAATATCTTCACGACATTTCCAATGCAGGGGTAGACAGAGGTTTTGTCAATTAAGATCTTACGAAACTTACCATTGAAGACAGGTTTTTTTTAGGACAAATTGTTGTCAATACAGATTATTCTCGAATCGAAATATATACAAAGTTTAAATATATTTAACATTAAAAATAAAAATAAAATCTTCACGCAATTCCCAATACAGGGGTAGACAGAGGTCAAGTCTAGACAATTAAGTCCCTTTGACCCACCTTCCACCGAAGATATTTTCGGGACAACGTGACAGGTGGTGAGCTCGTCGCCGTTTTTATGTCCAAGCCTACGATGAAATTGGTACATAAGTTTTTGAGAAACTCATTGGTACTGCGATCTGGGGATCGAACTCGGGTCTCTCGACTCGAAATTCCGACCACCCAACAACTCGGCTATCGTGAATTTTTAACACTAAAATCTTAATATTCAAATATACGTGATTTGCGTGTTCAATGTAATAAGATTATTATTTCTCTTTCAGCGCTACCGTATGGTCAGCTGCCACTGTATGAAGAGGGCGGTATGAAGTTGACACAATCGCTGGCGATCGCCCGTTACGTTGCTTTCAAAACAAATCTGTTGCCTACAGATCCTTGGGAACAGGCGGTGTTGGACAGCATTGTGTTCACCATCTACGACTTTTGGTCGAGTAAGAGAGCTTTCTGTATAACATCATCTTGCTTTTTTCTCCATTATTCATCGGAATAGAATCCAAACGAGTTCATAGTCCAGATTATTGCAAGTAACTACTTCGGTGTATGGATAGATTAATTATTATTTCAGAGAACTAAAATGCCTGCATAGCACATAATTACACTTGCTCTCTGTACCTTCCAAATCGGAATAAAGCAGTTATTTAAGTGTCAGAAATGGTGTTTCCATCAGGTGAGTATAGGTAGAAAAATCTAACACCTCGTTAAAAAGTTACTTATTTTAGTTATTTAATTACCTTATAATTTTCAATACATAGCGAATGAACGGTGTTAGAGTTTAATGTATCAGCTTCACACTGACAGCCTGCAGTGTCTAATGTCTTAGCAGAGTCTGCAACTTTACCTTTACTGCATTGGAGAACAAAGGCCTATTCCGTTCTTTACGGAAGAAGCTCGGTATGTAACCCGAGGTTCCCGCAGTATCGTAGCATAAGCAATGATGAATGGATAGGGATTGCTGCAAGTGGTTGCAAGTGCACTTGCTTTGGACACTCACTCATTCCCTTAAGTTCAAGAAGGAGTCGCTATAAGAAGAGTTTTGGTGTCGCCCTTTCCATTTAAATAGGAACACTTATACTAGGAACACAATAACTTTGAAAGTGAACCTCTACCTGCCCCGAGATGTCTCTTCATTCCCCAGATCTCCATTATTTAGTCATTCGTTTGACGTACGCAAAATATTTAAGGAATTCTTTTTATTTACAGAGATTGTAACATTCATTAAGGCGGAAGATCCAGCGAGGAAGGCAGCTATTAAGAAGGAAATCGTAGAAGAAACTATCGACTTCTACTTCTCCAGATTTGAGAAGCACCTCAAAGAAAATAAGGGATATTTCGGTGGAAAGGTATATTACTTTTTATTAGAAAAAGTCCTAAAATCCATTGTGTAATTAGTGAAAATCAGCATCCTATTGGATGCTAGATGCAGGTGCAAGTTTAATTTTAACTTAGGTGCATTAACTTAGGTAATTTTGACTAAGGAAAGTCTTGTCGATGATAATATTCTATCAAAGTTTATATACTTATTGGAAAGTGTTGAGTAGGCGTTATCTAATTATTACCTAATTTAAGGCTTGCACTAGCCTCCGTGATTTAAAGTCCTGCTCGTATCAGATTATTTTAAAACCATTTATGCATAAAAATATAGATCGTTGTAAGGCAGCGGTGTAGCGGCGTAGGTGAGAAGTACCTCATACTGCCATCGCCATTCCACTAGTCAATCATGGCGATTACGGCAATTCCTCTTTAAGAGACATATGTCCTGCAATGGGATTTTAAAAGCTGTAAAGTAAATAATAAAGTGGATATACCATAAATTAAATGTGTATAATACATATAGAGCGCTCTAATCTCAGAGAACTTATGTTTTGGAATCATAAAAAACGAAGTTACCACAAACACCCAGACTCGAGACAATATACAATATACGGTTTTCTACATTGAACTTTCCGGATATCGAATCCAGGATCTTAGAGCTGGCGGTGAAAACCTGTGTGTACACAAATCGACCACGGAGGTCGTCAATATGTGTATTTATATTCATATTTTTTTTACAGTTGACCTGGGTCGATTTCGTGCTAATTGGCATTGTCGAATCCGCGAACTTGTTCCTGAACGTGAATATAGAGAAAAAGTACCCCACCGTCGACTCGCTCATGAAGAAGATTGTAACTCTGCCGGGTGTGAAGGAATACGTTGCTTCAAGGAAACCATATGTACTATAAATGAACATCTTGCACAAAAAATAAAATTATTTATTTTGAGCTAATAATTTGTTTTTTTTACACATTTTCAAATATAAGAGTAGCCAAAAGTCTAACAATTTAGTCCTTTAGATCCACATTTGATATTATGACCTCAATTTTGGGAAGCCCTGACAGGTGGAGCGCCTGTCACCATCTTAATGACCAAGGCTCATTTTTACAAGCTTTTCTCCTGGCATGGTCTCTCGAATTCGAATTCCGATCACCCAAGCACTCTGCTACAGTGACAGTAATATATAGTTACCTTATTTAACATTACCTGGCGTGTGTTGAGTGACGATTTAATAAATTCTTCGATGATGAATAATAGGATGACGTAAGTAATAGGTTTTTCTCTGAGATGTTTCATCTCCTTTAATTTTATTCGTTTATTGTTACTTTTGGATTTTTGGATTCAATTTAATTATAAAGTTACATAATGCATGAATGATAATTGATAAGGTTTGAATTGTCTCAAAACATCATCAATAATACACCCATAATAATTTTTCTCAAAAAGGAAGAGCAGTAGTAACAAGAACCTTTAGAAAACAAAAGAGGTTCATCAAACTCGCCCACCTGATTCTTTTGTTCTAAATTAATTAGTATAAAATGGACACGGGAATACTGTTTTATAAAAGGAATAATTATAATGTTTAATCATTGTTACTCTACCTCAACTTAGCATACTTTAGCTTTTTATACTTAGTAAAAAAATATCAGTGAATAAAACTATTAATGTCTTTCAGGGGAATTTCAAAGCTATAGTAGCAAGAAAAAAACATTATTTTAAGATTATTCTCTAGTTTTAAAGGAAGGCTCAAGATATAGTAAGATATACAATTTTTTAGGAACGTAACTGTAACTGGTACAATATGAGTGGATTCTAAAATTAACATGTTTTGTTTTACTTCACTATACGCAGCCATAGCTCATAACGAAAAAATATCTGCTTTGTTATCTAAAAATATTTTAGCTGCCGGTATTTTTTTTAATAAATAAATTTAAATATCTTCACACAATTCCCAATACAGGGGGTAAACAGAGGTCTAGTCTAGACAATTAAGTTCCTTCGAACCTCCTTCCACCGAAGATATTTTCGGGACAACGTGACAGGTGGTGAGCCCGTCGCCGTCTTTATGTCCAAGCAATCGATATAATTCGTACATAAGTTTTTGAAAAACCCATTGGTACGAGCCTGCCAACTGGGGATCGAACTTGGGTCTCTTGACTCGAAATTCCGACCACCCAATCACTCGGCTATCGTGACTCACTTAATATAATGCTAATTAAAACAAAAATATAGAGAAAGTTACGTTGAATATGTTTATGTTACCGAGTTGCTGAATTTCTGTAATATATTATGGAATATTTGTATATCTCCTAACTACGTATGCACAATGTTGCCTATTTTAGTTACATTTCTGGTAAGAGGCTAAACATAATTTTGCTACTTCACTGAGAACGTGTTTCCCTTGTTGCAGCTCGAATTTGATTCCGTAAATCGAGTAAATATGTTTTCTCGAATTTTCTAAACTAGATTTCAAGTTACATATTAATTTAAAAAAATAACTGCTATTCAAATTTAATTTTAAAAATAAACAAACCGTATAATAAATTAGTCCATGTAATGAAATTTGAAAAAATACGATGAAAATAAATTTTGGACTTAAAATACTACAAACTAGCTTATTATTAAAAATATCTGAGGTTATTTAAAGATTTTAACATTCCAGTTTCCTGCTGGGATTATCAACAGGTGTGCTTCCTCCACGGTCCGCCATATTTTAATTTAATTTCGTGTATTTTAATTTATTAGTTACTATGATATGATTGTAGTAACTAATCGATTAAAAACACAATTAAATAATATTGTTATTTAATTTATTTATTTATTTTGCACAATATGATTGGCTTGGACATAAATACGGTAAAGGCTCACAACCTATCACGAGGTTCTAAATATAATGTTCAGTGGAACGTCTGCCTGTACTTATAATAATCTTATGAGACTCTATTTTTTTATTTATATATATATATATATATATATATATATATATATATATATATATATATATATATATATATAAAATATATATATATATACATATACATATATATATATATATATATATATATATATATATATACATATATATATATATATATATATATATATATATATATATATATATATATATATATGTATATATATATATATATATATATATATATATATATATATATATATATATATATAAAATATATATATATATATATACATATATATATATATATATATATATATATATATATATATATATATATATATATATATATATATATATATATATATATATATATATATATATATATATATATATATATATATATATATATATATATATATATATATATATATATATATAAATATCAACTATAGTCTCTTGACTCAATTTGACCACCCAACCACTCAGCTGCTCGTGACTTACATATATGTCGGCGTAGGGTAGTCTACGTGAGGCAACTCGTTGTTAGATCCGTCTTGAGCCATGAAAACTGATTCAAATGGGTGGAAACGCAGTAAAATCCGATACAGGAAGATGACCGTTCACACTGCCGTCCGTTTTGTAACTGAGGCCCTGTGAATATTCTGAAGATACTTTATATCAGAAGTCAAATGACATTGACAACACATAGTAGTAAAATCCGCTCCGGGTAACATATCTTCGATTTGAAATTAAATATAACAATACTACTTACAAACTTTTAACTAGACCAAGTGTGTTTAAATGTATGTAATTCGTACGTAAGTTTTTGCAAAACCCATTGGTACGAGCCTGCCACCTGGGGATCGAACTCGGGTCTCTCGACTCGAAATTCCGACCACCCAACCTTTCGGCTATCGTGACTTTTAAAATCTATATTTTTTATATCGTAAAAAAATACAAAATATCTTCACGCAATTTCCAAGTCAGGTCTAGACAATTAAGTCCCTTTGACCCACCTTCCACCGAAGATATTTTCGGGACAACGTGACAGGTGGTGAAACCGTCGCCGTCTTTATGTCAAGCCAACGATATCAACCGTACATAAGTTTTTGAAAAACCCATTGGTACGAGCCTGCCACCTGGGGATCGAACTCGGGTCTCTCGACTCGAAATTCCGACCACCCAACCTTTCGGCTATCGTGACTTTTAAAATCTATATTTTTTATATCGTAATAAAATACAAAATATCTTCACGCAATTTCCAAGTCAGGTCTAGACAATTAAGTCCCTTTGACCCACCTTCCACCGAAGATATTTTCTAAACTAGATTTCAAGTTACATATTAATTTAAAAAAATAACTGCTATTCAAATTTAATTTTAAAAATAAACAAACCGTATAATAAATTAGTCCATGTAATGAAATTTGAAAAAATACGATGAAAATAAATTTTGGACTTAAAATACTACAAACTAGCTTATTATTAAAAATATCTGAGGTTATTTAAAGATTTTAACATTCCAGTTTCCTGCTGGGATTATCAACAGGTGTGCTTCCTCCACGGTCCGCCATATTTTAATTTAATTTCGTGTATTTTAATTTATTAG
>JAGSMR010000015.1:14817500-14827500 GCA_029286605.1 Sericinus montela
TTATATCGTAAAAATACAAAATATCTTCACGCAATTTCCAAGTCAGGTCTAGACAATTAAGTCATTTCGACCAACCTTCCATCGAAGATATTTTCTAAACTACGTGACAGGTGGTGAGCCCGTCGCCGTCTTTATGTCAAGCCAACGATATCATTCGTACATAAGTTTTGAAAAACTCATTGGTACTGCCACCTGGGGATCGAACTCGGGTCTCTCGACTCGAAATTCCGACCACCCAACAACTCGGCTATCGTGACTTTTATATATTTTAACTTTCTTTCTATTTTTGTTATCCTGCCATATCTCAATAGCTATTGTAACTTCAATGGTTATCGTTATGTTTTACAAAAAAAAAAAAAACGAAAGACTTAGTAACTTTTGCTACTTAATGGTTTATAAAAATTACGGCAGGATAAAAGCGTTTTCTGTTAGGAGGATTTGCAATTATTGCTACTTTTGACAAGTGAATTGTCGAAATCACCAACGGATATCTGAGATCTGACGCTACTGACTTTTAGGTATGGTATTAAAAAATATCATCACCCCATTCCCAAATCAGTGGTAGACAGAGGTCTAGACAATTAAGTCATTTCGACCAACCTTCCATCGAAGATATTTTCTAAACTACGTGACAGGTGGTGAGCCCGTCGCCGTCTTTATGTCCAAGCCAACGATATCATTCGTACATAAGTTTTTGAAAAACCCATTGGTACGAGTCTGCCACCTTGGTATCGAACTCGGGTTTTTTGACTCGAAAATCCGACCACCCAACTACTGGACTATCGTGACTTTTTAAATTTGTTGCAAATTTGACTTTACATAAGTAATGGTTTTCTTTGAGCACTGTTTAAAAGTAAGTAAGTAATAAGATGGTTAATGATATGTTAATCACGAGTGATCTGATCTGCCAAGGGCGCTCTACAAAATATTTTGTAGCTAATTTCAAGGTTGTCATCACAATAAAATTCACACTTCAATGACATTAATAAGAGCCTACAGGCGTGGAAAATGTTGCTTAATTTACCAATTAGATAGACCCGTGCTTAGCTAATTTTTATTGTCGATGGAAAATTAATTTTAAATTATGACACATCAATTTTTTTCTTTATTCATTTTGTTAACAAACATACAACAGCCAAAAAAATTTAAAATATGATTATTAAAATTTCAATTTGCTTTTGTTTGTTTTTGTCGTCATTCGCCGTTGCAGGTACGTTATATTATGTAAAGTTATAGTGTAATTCTTTATCCTGAATTTAATTAATTAATTTTATAACTTGTCGCCCTCAATCTTGACAGAATGAATGTTTTGGATTTGCTACTGACCTGCCCATTTACAAATAGTTACGATTTTATACACGATCCGTTTTCAAGTAATAAATAATACCATATTTGTATATTATTTACGAATCAGCGACAGGCCTACCACCTGTTTTGTTATCTTAAAAAGGCTTCGGTGAAAGGTTGGTCGAAAAGACTTTCTAGATCTCTCTCCACCGCGGATTAGGAAAACGCGTGAAGATAAAAAAAATCTATGTTTATACAAGAACTAGTCAACAAACTTTTCTCTCGGTCAAAAAGATCAATGAAAATTTAATTTATTTTCTGCTTAATAATTAACGTATTGTCGGTTATTGATGGTCAGCGGCTATAATTTCAAAGAGGTTCTACATTATTCAAATGATGAAATGCTACATGTAGGATGTATATCTTGCATTTTAATGGATTTTTAAAACCATAAAAGAGATTATCTACCGATTTATCTTCACCTGTTTGATCTCCGTCAGATAATAAATAAAATGACGTTCAATGTTATATTTCTTATGTCGATGAATAAATGATTTTTCAGATAATGAAGAATTTCAAGGCGAAAATGAATTACGTACTCCAAACACAAATGCCTGCTATAACATATTTTACAATATGTACTGCAAAATTAAATGTGGATCTAAAACTGGTTTGTGCATTGGGAAGCAATGCTACTGCATGATGGTTGTAAATAGTTTAAAAACTGCAGGTATTTATTTCTTACCACGCCCATATTCAATGAACAAAGTTCGTGGCCGAATCTACTAGGCACTCATCGATACAAGAAAATATCGCTGGAGTTATTACACAAAATTTCATGGACTTTTGACTCTCATTCGCTTGAAATAAAAAAGTAGTTATATATAAACGTGGCGGGGAAATATCTGTTTTCGTTTTTTATAAATATAAATTTGTTGTGTGATAAGAAGTCAAGATAGCTGAGTTGTTGGGTGATCGGAATTCGAATCAAGAGACCTGAGTTCGAACGCTTGGTTGCAGGCTTGTACTAAGAGGCGACAGGCTCACCACATGTCATGATATCCCAAAAAATGTATTTAGTGTAAAGTGGGTCGAATGGACTTCATTGTATAGACCTCTGTCGACCACTGCATTGGGAATGGCGTGAAGATATTTTTATATTTAATGTATATAAAAATTTAAAAAAAAAGATCATGTAATGAACTACTATATGAAGCAAGTATGTGTTTTTCGAATTTAATTTACCTCAAACAATACTTAACTTAAATATCTTTTCTAATAGTGAGAATTTTAAGGCTGCTAATTTACTTTCTTTACAGAGATGTTACTAGGCCTGTCTTTCTTAATTTAGCCGTGTTATTGACATTTCCGCAAGTATCATTTAGGTTATTAGCAATTTGAAGTGCTGAATTTACCATGTACTTATTCGATACTACAAAAAAAACATATTTTTTCAATAATGTGACAGCCAATCGTGACCTACGTTTCCCTGTTTCACAAAAATGTAAGGACTTTACCCAGTTGTGGGCAATTACAATATGCCATTGGTTTTTTTTATTTTGTTTGACAGGTGTAATAATCTAATAAAATTGCATACAAATAATAATGTCCATTTTACCTGAGAATCGGGTCTATGAAATCAGTTCTTTTAATATTTTTAAAGCGAAATTTTATTTAGTTGAGTTTAAATTTAGTATTTATCTATACGATTAAAACTAATAGTAAATATTTTTAGATGGTCCACAAATGATTTACTACGCAAACCCGGACGAACCTATCAAGCAAAGTGTATTGGATTGGGATGATGATAAATTCTACACAAGAAATGGTAAATACTTTAGAATAACTTTAGTGAAAGTTGTAGTTTATAGTACTTAGGGGTTTAATATTTGATGAAGGAAAACCTGTATTTATCTTTAAATTCCACCTAAACAGCTAGACCAATTTTGACGAAATTTTTGGGTGTGGTTTTGATTTACATTTGGATCTGGTATTTAGCACTGCAAACAGTTTCTTGGGCAGCACTTCGTCGGCCGGGCCCTAAATTGTTAAGGTAGTATTGTTAAACGCTATGGTGCGAGGGCTGATGCGAATTACTAGCAACAATTGGTTAGTTAAGTATATATATATATATATATATATATATATATATATATATATATATATATATATATATATATATATATATATATATATATATATATATATATATATATATATATATATATATATATCACACACCTTTGCAGTCGAAGAGGAACAAGAAGTAGATGAATCATTGGATTACGCTTTACGTCCCACTGTAAGGCACCACATCGCGCATTTCTGTCCGAATTTAGATGTTGCAAGGCAATGCATACGTACTTGTATGAAAGTAGGCAAGCCCGCTTTTTGCGGTAAGGATCATGTTTGTTACTGTGGACATAAATATAGTAGCACGGACGACACTTCCGGTGGAAACTTAGAAGACACTTATGCACAATTTCGGGACCTTTATGAAAAGTACTACCTGAAGAAATAGTACAATAAAATAAGTGTTTGTATTTCGATTATTTTACTTAAAATTATTGTAAAATAAAAAATATGTATAAATCTGTTTTTTTTTGTTATTTATGTTATTTTGGTTATTTTTGTTTACTTTTCTCCTACTTTCATCGTTACCCTTTTCTATTTTACTTGTACATATATTTTGTAATGTCGTGTAAATTACTGACATAACAAAAACTATTCCCTCTTTATTTCTAATATTTTGTATGTTAAAACTCTTCGAGCAAAAATGTTTAAGACAATATGAAATTGACTGAAGAAAATTTTATTTTGAGCGTGGGGCTTGCTAAACACTTTGCGTTCCATAAAAATATTGTATTCCAAGCCCGGAGCGACTAGAATTCTTTACCAACGTCAAATTGATCGAGAACGTCAGTACAGGCACCCTGGCGTAACCCTGATTTATATGCCGCGAACGCAGCTCTGGTTCAACTGAATTATAATTACATACAACCCCTTGTGAAAAGCATAGTCAATGATATGCAGTCAATGGAATAGTTTAGAATTTATGAACCTGTGTTTGAATATTTATGAGTTTTTGTTTTGAGATATTTAGAAGAAGCTGTTTTGAATATTAAAAATATTACTGGTTTTAATTCTTATTTCATTTCCATGAACAACAAGTATATGGATAACTACCCAGAAAAACTTTATGCCAACATATATCAGACCGGTGTATGTAAGCAATGGAGACGAATTCAAAAAAAAAATGGCAGATGAAAGTTATCTAGCCGTTTAGATACTAACCGACAAATATATGTATCTTCACGCCATTCCCAATACAGGGGTAGACAGAGGCCTAGACAATTAAGTCACTTCGACCCACCTTCCACCGAAGATATTGTGATAATGTGACAGGTGGTGATCTCGTCGCCGTCTTTTATGTCCAAGCCGTATATAATTCGTACATAAGTTCTTGAAAAAACCCATCGGCACGAGCCTGTCACTTGGGGATCGAACTCGAACCTCTGACTTGAATTCCGACTACCCAATCACACGGCTATCGTGACTTAAATACCAAACCAAACAAATATAATCTATACGTTCGTATATTTTATGAGTAAGATAACTCCATCTTACGCACATGGGGCCTGGTAAAGATTCAACAAAACGTGGCAAAGTATTTTTTTTTATAGAAAAGGGAGGCAAATGAGCCGGTGGCTCACGTGATGGTAAGTGATTACCGCCGCCCATGAACATCCGCAATACCAGAGGCATAGCAGATGCGTTATAGTATATAGCGATGCCGGCCTTAGAGTGCCCCCCCCCCCAGACTTGGGGGAGGGGGGAGGGCTGTGTGGGCGTCCGGTTACCTGCACTCACCAGACGAAACGCAGAAGTTTGTTAGACTTCTACTTCACGCCGGTATTCTGTGAGGTCGTGGTACTTCCCCGGTCGAGCCGGTCCATTCATGCAACAACAAAAACTGATGCGTGGCTCTACCTCTGTTATGTATAACTGTATAAAATTAAAAAGATTTTTTACAACTTTCACTTTCTGTTAATAATTTATGTCATGGTTTTCTAAATCGCAAAGTGTCAGGGGTTGATGCAGCAATCATGTGCTGATAAAATACAACTCGGGGCGTTTTATTTTACAATCAGATATGCGCTGACTTGGTTTAATAAGCAAGCTTAATAAAATTTATTTATGGACTGTTGTGGTTTTTTTTCTTTCACGCAATTCGCAGTACAGGGGTAGACAGAGTCTAGTCTAGACATTTAAGTGCCTTCGACCCACCTTCCTCCGAAGATATTTTCGGAACAACGAGACAGGTGGTGAGCCCGTCGCCGTCTTTATGTCCAAGCCAAATATAATTTGTACATAGGTTTTTTTTTTAGAAAAACCCATTGTTACGGCCACTTGAGGATCGAACTCGGGTCTCTTGACTCGAAATTCCGACCACCCAACCACTCGGCTATCGTGACTTAATTTTATTCTTATTCTTGGTTTTATTCTTTCATTAAAGGTAATATGTTGCAATTCGATTATTAAGTAATATTTGAAGGAAATTTTTTTTGGACATAAATAACAGTTTTAAAAAGCAATGTTCGTTCGTACCCCTATCGTATTCCCTTCATATTCATTACAGCGTAAAAAATAATACACCAGCTAACTTTAGCTGTTATAATATTAGTCTTATATTCAGATACAAATATATCGATTGTGTATTTAAATTTATACGCTGGAAGTTTGAAAACTCTTATAATAATTTGGCCAATATTTAGTACTAAGAAGGTGTTGTATATTCTAATTTTGTTTAGATATGCATGAGCTCTGAGAAAATGTGTTTAAACAAGAATAAAAATTAGATGATTCTGTATTATAAATTACAGATATACTAGATGACGATGTGCTCACCACCGTCATGTTGAAAATGTATCGATAGTACTAAACTTTCTCGACCCCTGTCTACCCCTGTACTTGACCTCTGCCGTGGGAGGGCGTGGGTTGCAATAATCGCCACGCTTGGCAAGCGGAATGGCTATCGCAGTACCAGACACCTTGCACCTTAGACGCTGCAATCGGTCTGCTTAATTTGATCTGTTATTTTTAGAAATCCCGCCGTCTGTCGCTAGTCATTGAAATAGTGAATACTTGTTTTTTAGTCGCCTCTTATGACTCCCTTAAGGAGAAAGAGTGGTGAAAAGGTGGAAAATTCTTAAGCCAATATTGCCACTTTCTCAGATGCCACCACGGCCTAGTATAGCGGTATCTGTATAGCTCTATCTTCACACCCAGATTACTTTACTTATACACAAAAACTGTTATATTGTATGAATACCTATCTAAGGAAATATATAGTATATATGGTATCGTTCGCTTAAACACTAAGACGGCGATAGGCTCATCTCCTGTCACGTTGATCCAATAGACCTCGGTGAAAGGTGGTTCGAAAGGACTTAAAAGTCTTGAACTCTGTCTACCTCAGTAATGGGAATTTGTGTGAAGATAAACTGTAACATTGTAAAGTTTACTTTGAGGATATAGGCACTAATTGGAAGGGCTTACAATTCTGAGATTAACCCTTCATTGAAATATTAATACCACTAATACGTTCGTTAATGTCTTATACTAGTTCAAATAAATGTTTAATTCACGTGGATATTGAGTAACCTTGTATTTAAAACGTAAAAATTACAGGATATACTAAATTAAGTTTAAAAGATATTAAATATATTGAAATTAAACATGAAAAAAGAATTGACCACTTTAAAAACACTTAAGCGCAAACAATACTGGAAATATTCTAAGACTTGATAGTCGAGTGATTGGGTGATTGGAATTCAAATTAAGAGACCCGAGATCGATCCCCAGTTTCCAACTTGAACCAACGAGTTTTTATGCTTACATTTTTTATACTTATGTAATATTTATATCTTTGGCTTGGGTATAAGGACGGGTACGGGGATTTGCTTATGAAAGGTTATTATCGAAATGTTTATGACATGTATCGGTAGCCAGTTATTTTCTACATTTACGGTTAAGTCACGATAGCCGAGTGGTTGGGCGATTGGAATTCGAGTCACGAGAACCCGAGTTCGGTCCGCAAGGCTCGTACCAATGGTTTTTCAAAACCTATGCACAATTTATATTGTTGGCTTTGCAAAATAGACGGCGACGGGCTCACACCCTGTCACGTTGTCCCAAAAAATGTCTTCGATGGAAGGTGGGTCGAAAAGACTAAATTGTCGAGACCTCTGTCCATCTGTATTGGGAATGTCGTGAAGATACATTTTTTTTAATTTACGGGAAGAATTGTGTTACTATTCTTAAGCCAATGCTACATAGCTAGAGCAGTTTTAAAAAAATATTAAAATAATATCTCTGAAGTCAAGTTTATATTTCCTTTCCGCGTAAATAAACACGTCCTTTCCGCTCTCTACTATCAAAATAGTGTTTAATTACATATTTGCATAATTCCATACTCATAGCTAAATCCCACACCCTTCATATTACCATTAATATTGTTTTCACAATACTCGAGTGGGCTATTGTTCTAGAATAAACATGCGAAATTACTTCGCTGCAGAATTTATTACGATGGCCTAAAGTTGATTTTAGAAGTTTTAATTCCTATTTTGATTTGTCGAGAAATCACGTAGATTCGTCGAGCGATTTGATGAAGCATTCCATTTTAACTTTTTCTTTGGTTGTTGTTTTTTGCTTTGTATCTATAACGTGCAATCTAAGGAGTTGTGAATGTGCAATGCTTAACGGTTTGTAAGACTCAACTGACTACTGAGTCCAGTGGAAAGCGGATTACCGATCATAGTACCAGATACCTTGCTATTAGACGCTGCTATTCATCACCGGTCTGGTTATGTTTGGTCTAGTATTTTACGATATGGTTATTTCACCATCTGAAATATCTGACAAGATATAGCATATCTTAGTCGCCTTTTATAATTTCACGGTAAGAAAAAGGGCGGTAAATTCCTACGTTGACACCCTTCTATGAAAATAATAAAATATATTTAATTATAATAATATTAATAATAATATTAATTCAATTCTTTTGTAAAATATAAAACACAAAAGAAGTTTTTTTGCAAAAGATATCCAAAGGTTGGTTCTAAAGAATCCATTTCATCATTTTATTATTCTAAGGGTCGGAGTATTTTTGTATACCAACTCGGGATTCAATTAAATTTAATAGAATACAGATAAACTAAAGCAATTTTTTCAGCTGTTTTAAAATAAATCGAAGAACGTTCTCACAAAAACATACTCGATCAAAATAGTACTTCTCATATTTTGAAGTATTAATATTAGTGTATTTCCATTATAAAAATTAGAAATAACATGGGGTTAAATTTGAAAGTAGTCTTTTTAACGTTGTGGTTAGTTTGAATTAAAATCTAACCTGCATAGTCCATGGTTGGAAACTCTCTGGCAGCAAACATTTTTAAGGTGAATTGGAATGTTCGTAATTTCTAATATGTCTGGTATGGCTTTACATATATATTTTTTTAGTAGGTATGTTTTTTTGTTACAAAACTATTAGGAAATACTGTTGTATTTCCTAATAGTTTGTATGACTGTTGTAATGACTGTTAAAATATTTTTATTATTATAACTCATAACCGTGGTGGTAATGGCTTAAAATTATACTGCACCATCTTCCCCAGAATGTGTAAAAGGTGACAAATGAATAACCCCTAAAAAAACATAAACATATCTTCTCGCAATTCTCAATACAGGGGTAGACAGAGGTATAGTCTAGACAATTAAGTCCCTGTGATCCACCTTCCACTGAAGATATTTTCATGACAACGTGACAGGTAGTGAGCCTGTTGCCATGATTATGTCCAAGCCAACGATATAATTTGTACATAAGTTGGAAAACCCATTGGTACAAGCCAGCCATCTGGGGATCGAACACGGGTCTCTTGACTCGACATTCCGACCACCGAACCACTTGGCTATCGTGACTTTTGAATTGAATAACCCCTGAGAATGGAAATGCCTGCCGATAGACGGCGGGATTATTATCTCAAAAAATACACTAATAATAAGTACAGAAGCGTCAGAGTACCACATGAAAGACAAGCCTTTACGATAGATATATTATGAAGATAGGGACGTCTAAAAAGAAAATGGTAAGACGAAATCCGTCTAATCTTGTCTACTATATTAAACAAGAGATTGTATCTGATTGAGTACAAAAGAAACAGTTGGAGGAAGATTATACAAAAACGCACGCCAAATTGAGGAAATTTTGTAATAAATTAATGCTAATCTTTTACCTTGCTTAAGATTTAAGCGTTATACTTAAAAACCTGATGTCCAGAATAAAATGGATTATTTTATTAGACTAAGGCGGATTGTAATTAAACAACCGAAGAACTGCGTCATTCGTATTATTTTAATCATTCGTATTATTTATCGCTTATCACATGTCACAAATCCTAACTGCGGCCTATAGGCTCCACCGTAGTCGATGTATAATATAATGATATATTGGTATGTTCATCGTCTTAAACTTCTTTTTACTAATATTTATAGGTATGAATTTTAAGATTAAATATGGAAGCTATTTACGGAAGTCGAAAAAGTAAAAAAAAAAAATTATCCAAATACGAAATGCGAATTAACTGACAAAACATTACACAGATCCCCCGTGTAACATGTAACGAAAAAATTGACAGCCCCCCTAATTCTC